>VYZU01000015.1:1567-45556 GCA_013401355.1 Ceyx cyanopectus | reverse complement strand
AAAAAAAAAAAAAAAAGCCTTGAGAGCAAGAGCAGGTCTTTCTTGAAGGACCGTTAAGCATTGTGTGTGGGAGTAGCTGGATTAGGAGCATTCTTTCCCTTGCCCCCCGGCAGGAATGCAGCTCAAAGCAGTGTGCCCAAGGCGCCTCTTGAATATTTTGGGGTGGAGCTGAGAAGAGCCATTTCTGTTCCTCTTCAGACCTTCACCCTGGAGAGTTTTTAGGTTACNAAAAAAAAAAAAAGCCTTGAGAGCAAGAGCAGGTCTTTCTTGAAGGACCGTTAAGCATTGTGTGTGGGAGTAGCTGGATTAGGAGCATTCTTTCCCTTGCCCCCCGGCAGGAATGCAGCTCAAAGCAGTGTGCCCAAGGCGCCTCTTGAATATTTTGGGGTGGAGCTGAGAAGAGCCATTTCTGTTCCTCTTCAGACCTTCACCCTGGAGAGTTTTTAGGTTACAGTTACATATGCAAAATGAAAAGAAGCTGAGTACCAGAACCTCATCCTGCACCATGGGAGAGAGCATTGGCTCTGCCCCCACCTCCTTTGCACAGTCATCCCTGGGGAAATATCACCACAGACGTGCCAGCACTGAGGCTGGTGAAGAACCTACCCACATCTGCACCAAGGAGCAAAGCAAGGTCAGGGCATGAGCACTGACTCTGGCCTCACAGTGTCACATTTTGAGCATGGAGACTGGCATCACTTGGCCCATGACCACTAGTCCTCTGCCAGGCAACAGCTGGGAAGACCATTAGCCAAATATGATCCACCCTGTTTGGAGGAACAGGAAAATTTATCATTGAAAGCAGCAAACAGTGGCACCTCACTTGGCCTCAGAGTCCAAAAAATATCTCACTTATTTGTGTAGAGAGCTGCTGAGGGCCTGGACACAGAGTCTGTAGCCAGAGCAGGCCTGGAGTACAGACTGGTCTTTTATCTATACAAGATGTCCTGCTAGAGCTGGCAAAAGGTTTTTACATCATTTTTCTTTCACTTCAGTGGGTAAATCCAAGACATGAGGGTTGAGGGCTGTCACTCACCAAGCACATGTTGGCCTCGTTTCCCTGCTTCTATCAGGTCTGTGTGAAACACAGGTGACTGACTCTCCTTTTTCACAATAGCCATAATGGGTGGGAAAGCATTGATGCATGGATGAGAGAGCAGCAGCCATGAGACAGGCAGCATGGGTGGCTCAGCCTGTCCCATCCCAGTGACCTGCCAGCTAGCTCTGCTTTCCTGGGGTATGACTTTTCTGCCAAAACAAGCTGAAGAGTTAATCTGGCAGGTAAACCCAGCCCAAGTTGCATGATACCACTGAGTTCAGATTGAGTAAGTGTAATTAGATGATGAGAACCTCGTGGCAGGGCGTGCCCTAGTTTCAGTCAAAGGTGGAACATTATTAAGTACCATTTACATCCAGAGAAACACCCACTTTTGAAATCGCTGATGCTAGTAACACATGCTTTGTATTTAACTTGCTCAGTGAAATGGGAAGTCAGGGGCAGAACACAGTTTCTAATTTGCTTGCTTCCAGCACAGTGATTAATGGAGTTTCAAAACACCCCATCAACCAATTATGATGGATATTAAACCTTTAATAGGAACCTCTGGTTGGATCCTCGTTACTTGGATTTAGTGCTCAGACCAGTTATGCCATAAATTGTTTTCTCTCTGGGAAAAAGATCAAACTTCTCCAAGATAAGCAACTTGAGCTTTTTTGTTTCATAGAGACCAGCTGCAGGAGCAGGGACGCAGTACATTTTGTGCTCCTTGCCTATCAACATGCAATTTGGAATGATCACTCTGCACCATAAGCCACCCTTTTTGGGGAGTGTGGTCCCTTTGGGTGGGTGGAAGAAAAGCTAGGGGCAAAAATCTAAGCCTTGATTTAAAAAGCATCTTATGTCAGTGAGCTCAAACTCTACACCTTCACAAAATGGATGTTTTGTGGTGTATTATTAACTGTAAGTATATATATATATATTCATGTCCAACTGCAATATTGCAAGTGTTTATGGTGATTTTAAGTAAGGCATAGTTTTATCTTCCACTCATGAAATAATTGAGGAAGAGTATGATGAGATAGCTGCACCTCACTTGTTAGCTTGCTTGTGTTTAATTTATTCCAGAGTTTAAATATAAAATGAGTGGAGGGAATTCTGCACCCCAGAGTGAGCAAGAACAGGTAGAAATATTTTCAGGTTTCTTTTATTTCCATATGTTCTTTTTTAAAAAGTTTTGAACATAATTTAACTCATATTCACCTTGAAAATAAGAGATTGTTCCTCTCCTTTATTACCTCCTGTCTAAACACAGCAGTTACCAGTGCAAGAGCCTCTCCAGTGTCCAGAGGAAGAGTGTGATAAGCCAGTACCAGCCACCACAGAGAGAGAGGTGCAAGGACTCCTGCAGCTGGCAAACAATAATTATTCTAACAGAAGAATAATCTGCAAAAATATTTGATGAAATTGCTTTTTATTACAGCGAAGCAGAGCACCGTGGCTGGGGCACAATGGGATTTCCACACAAGATCAGATCATCCACCCACTGATTCAAGATGCCTGTCTCTGACTGTACTGTGGATAGTTTTAAGCCAAGTGTGCTGCTCTTCACTTAGGGCCCTGTATCAAATTATACTCACTTTACAGATCCCCAGAGGACCTTGGTGTCTGCCTTTGGCAACGAGAGAGAAAGAATGAACTGCTGCTGAGTTTCCACTGCTGGCAGATGCCCCTTTCTCTGTCCCTCTGAACAGTTCCAGATCCAGGTCTTGCTGGCTGACTCACTGCTCCTCAGCAGCACCATCCCTGAAATGTTTGAATCAAGTCCTCTTGACCCAGTTTCAGATGACCCTTTGTGTCAGGGACTCTCTTCATTCCAGTTCTGTACTGAAAACAGCACGATGCAAGGCCAGGCTCCTAATCCCTGTAATAATAAAAAGAACATCAACAACCATAGCAATCTGCAGAGTGAGAAGGGCATGTGAGTGTGGCTCCCTTCCAGCACCTGGAACAACACTTCTCATTTATTTAATATAAAATCACCAGCTGTACCTCCTAATGTCCTGAAAGCATGCTCTCACCCTTGGATAGGGAGTACAGAAGTGATGGGAATATCCCCTGGATGTGCTGGGGAAACCACTCACCCCAGGCAGCAGCACTATTGTGTCTCACTGAATCACAGAATGTTGGGGTTGGAAGGGACCTAGAAGATCATCTAGTCCAACCCCCCTGCCAGAGCAGGGGCACCTAGACTACGTCACCCAGGAAACATCTCCATCACACCTCACTCATACTGAGTGGAAAAGCACAATAAATAGGCTTCTTCTCTGTCACAATTTCTAAGCCTGAGCTTAGAGTGCTGTCTTTCANTGTCTCAGTGATTCATACTGACTCCATCCACCATGGAGCTGTCTCACTAATCTGTGCCTTCATGCAGCAGCTGGCACCTGGAATTGATGCTGCACGTGGATCAGTGGTAGCAAACACCTAGGGAGGAGCAGTTAATCTCCAGGATCTTGGTCAGAGTTTCTTCAGAGCTGTTGCAATGTGCAGTATCATTGCAGCAGCTAACACTGACCTGTCTGTGGCCTGTGCTGGGTCCACCTGCAGGCACAAAAGATGGTGCCTTTCCCCTCTCAGCCCATCAGCAAAACTCTGCTGTGGTGACAACAGGTCAACACACCGTTAGGCTCTGATGGGTGTTTTGCCTCTGATACAAAGTGGATGTGTTTGTGTTGGAAGAGCACGTGTGCAGGTCTTGCTGGTGCAGCCAGGTCCTGCCATAGAGACAACTGGCAGCAGGGCTCAACAAGTGCCTCCCAGCTTGGGAACAGGTCTTTGCAGCCATCTGCACCATTCGTCCCAGGAGTCTCCTTGCAAGTTCTCAAGTATGAGTGAGAGTTCATGAAAATTTAATGGTAGAAACTTTCCAAACAGGAGGTCAAACTGCTGCTTGTGGACAAGGTATAAGTAAAGACTAAAAAAGATTTTCCATCAGTAATGTTGTTGTCCAAGCCAAAGTACTTCTCTAAAGTATATATAACAATGGGAAATGTAATGTGTTTTCCCCAGGGACCTTTTAGTTTTGCTCAGCCCTGCCCCAGCTTGGGCATAATCCTCATGTGTGTATTACAGATGCTGAGGAATGAGGACAGAGGCTTCAACTCCATTATTCCCTGCAGCTGTGGGGATACAGGCACAAGAGTGACATGGAATTGTATGGTATTTTGTTGACTTGTCAGCTCCACATTGGCAACTATGCCATCCTGGGCTACCTGTGTAAGCAGCACCCTTCAGAGATAAGTGCAATCATCTCTCCCAAAGCAGATACTGGTCTCCCTTTTCCCGACTCTGTCCCAGCCCACTACGGTCAGTACTGACTCTTGGAAAATTTCCTTTTTTAAAGGAGGAAACACTCCTAATGGCATCTCAATGCTCTTCTCAAAAGGGCAGCCAACTCTTACTCATGCCTCTTCACAGGACTTCTGCTGTCTCTCAGTTGAAGCTGAGTGTCAAAGCCCCATAGGTTTGGTCCTGTGCAATGAATTTGTGTCACACCACACAAGATCAGGCCTTGTTGTGCCTGGCTTCATCCTGCAGCTTTCCTCTGGTCCTCCAGTGAGCCAAGCCAGTGGGGGAGCTCACTCAAAGCCCAGCACCTACAGAGCCTTCAGATGTACACTGCTGTATGTGTGGAAAAGCCAACCTACCTACTCCAAGCTCAGAATCAACACAGCTGTCACAAAACACGGACAAAAAGCAGGATATTTCTTTCTTGTAAGGGTCTTCTGCTCTTCTTTCTTCTGCTCAAGCCCATGGCACCATTGCATGATTAAACTATGGATGGGCTGCATGCATTCCATTAAAATAAATGGAAATGAAATACGGAACAGATTTTGCCTGGGTAAAATTCCATTCTCAGCTCCAGCAGAGATCAAGGACCAGTAATCATTTCAGTGACTGAAATCTAAGCAGGCAGTACAGAGCCTCATGAGAATAAATGATACAGCAGGAACCCAGCAGCATTTATTATAACAGGTGAACAGGAGGAGGATGCATCTGGTGCTACCTGCGTAAAAAGTTATTAAGTAAAGATGAGAAAGTTCACAATTTCTCAGGATCTGTTGGAAAGAATGTCAGGTCTGATGTAATCACTAGGATACCTTTTAGTCTCTTCTTCATGTAATCAATGTTTTTCCCTGGGTTGAGAGCTCTGGGTTACTAATGGATTAATCAGTTCATCTTGGTCATATGCCATGTTAGATTTGTTTAGGACCATTGTCAGAAGTTATAAATCACAGCCCAAATTTAGTTAATTCTCCCAGTTAACAGCGTTTTTGTGTCCTCTAATGGACACAGTAACAGCTGAGCCACCTGCACAAAATGAGCCAAAACACTATTTCTCCTCTATACAAAAAGAGCTGTGTTCTCTTTTTAGCAAGGATCCACACTCAGATAATTTGCTAGTCAAAATGAACTTCAGGAGTATATCTGTAATTAGTCCAAAACCAATTACGATATTGTTCTTTCCCAGTACACCCTTTTACAGCCAGAAACCTCATGTAAAAAAATATTTGTTGAATCTTATCCAAGAGCAATAAGGCACATCTCCTTTCTAACATGGATAGCAAAGCTTCCTTTTGTCTCAGTGATTTGATCTGAGCTAGCATTTTACATTTCTGTGTATCAGTCATATAGGTTTCTCCATTAATTACATTTGTAAAAAAAACCTATTTAGTTGGAAATCACAACAATGGACTTGAAAATGTGCATGACAAATCCAGCTTTTTGTAAACCACAGGCTGGTTTTGCACTCTGTTTTTGCACAGTCCTCGAAGTCTTGAGGACTTTTGCACAGTCCTCACAACTGTGCTACCAATAATGAAATAATAAGCCTAGGTTTAAATAACAGGTGTGTTTTGTTCAGGGACATGAACACATGTGGACAGAACTAAGCTGGAAAAAGCAAGTTTTACTGTGTAGTGGTGCCTGATGGTGCAGTGTATACAGTTGTTCTGGGGGTGGGCTGCAGTCACTAGTGACATGCTGTAAAGGAACAGGCTGCAAATAAGAGCTGAAATCCTTTACCACCAGAAAGAAGACTGAAAGAGAAATCTTAATGTAATCCTTGTAGAATATTCTTCAAGAAACACTCCAGTATGATTTTGCCTTAGAGCTTCTCCTGAGTGAGATACAACTCAGGTTTATTTTCAATATTGCAACAGTAAAACACTTTGCTAGATCTTTTCTGTCCCTTAGCCACATAAGTCCAGACAACTTTTTCCTTTCAGAAGGGTCGTGGAAATCTGTAAGTTAGATTTGAGTACAATCACTGTCCCCAGGCACTCCTTTTAAGCTAGAGGTAGTAAGTAACATGTCACCAGTGGGCAAAAATATGTTACTTATAAAAGCATAAAACATCTTTAGTATGTCCACTAAAATGCAATAAAGAGACTTCCTGAGACACAAAGGAGTGGTAGCTTAGTGCTACTGCTGTGTTCAGGGTGCCATAACCCCAAGATAGGTTTATTCCTAAACATGCTGTTTGCCATTTACCTTAAACCCCATTGATTATTGCCTTCAGTCATACTCTTGTTTTGTATCTGGAATACATCAAAGCAAGTGACACCCACATGAACTCAAAAAGGCATTAAAATCCCACATAGTTTCCTTTCAAAGAGCGTTTATGGAAATAGCAAGATCTATAAGCCATTAGAGAAAGACAAGAATAGATTCTGGTAGAATTGGTTTTCAAATCTTTCTCTTGTCAACCTCAGTGATTTCCAGGTTGTTTAAAATACTGTGGAAATTGTGCTTAATCATTTGGGAGAAAGGAAAAAGAAGTAGAAATGTTGTTTACTGTGAACTTTTGAGAGAGTTTTATCTGATTCTTCTGAGCATCAGTATTATTTTTATATGTAAATACATTTGTTATGATGTAGGTTGGCAAAATCAGAAAAGAAAGCCAAATGTGTGTTGCTTTGTACCATCTTCCTTGCTGAGCTCATCTCGCTGTAACAGGGTAAAACTGAAGATCCTCAGTGATGTCTGAGAGTGGGGACAGTTGTACATTGTGGGACTTTAGTGGGAACTTGCTTTCCAGACATGAGCTGCCTCCCATTCAGCTGCCTCCAGCCATCTTGCTCCAAGGAGAGGTGTGGTCCATGACACCCTATCCTCATTCCCCACCAAAATGCAGCTGCTTGAGCTTCAAAAGCCCCTTCAGCTTGAGAGGAGGGCAAATTTGTATTTTCTTCTGCAGTTCTGCCATGTAGGAGGTGCCTGGCTAAATTAATCTGCTAACAAGGTAGCTTGATAGCTGTTTAAATACTATCCAAGAAATGCCACTGATGATAAACTTGACAGAGAAATCTCATGTGATTGTTTACTTCTGACCTTGACACAGTAAGCTTGTCATGGCCAGATTTTTAGCTTGAAATAAGGTTTAGTCCATTGTAAGCAAAATAAAAATAACAAAGTCCAGAGTCATCCTTCATTCTTAGATACTCATACCCCTATCAACCTCTGTAGGAATGAGTTCATGAGTTCATGAGATGGGTATGAGGAAGCCCTAAGAGAACTATTTCCACCACAAGCCTTTCAGACCCACTCATTAATTTCAACCCAAACCTCTGGAAAACAGCTGTAGTCAACCAGTTAGCAGTCATTTGGCACATCTGCCACATACACATCATCAATAGCCCAGGCTGACCCCCCAGGCTCACCAGTTGTGGCTTTGCTGCAATTGGCAGAATGATGAATGCTTACACCTCATATTGACTCCAAACAGAGCTGACTGAAACAATGTGGTAAAAATATTTATTAATCTAAAAAATGAACTGTTTCAGATAAAAGGAAACTATTTACAAATGAAGTCAATCTTGTTAAATTTCACACACACTTCCCATCTTCCCCTCCCATTATAAGGTTTGGGAAAGTAAGGGAAGTTTTTCTGTCACCTTTTGAAACAGATTTGCTAAGTGGGACTGATTCACATTCATTTTGCAAGAATAAAAACTCCCTCGCATGAAACAAAACATTTTGTTTTGGACTGAATAAAGTGTTTTTCATTGAGTCTTAAATGTATTTTACACAAGGCTACTTT
This sequence comes from Ceyx cyanopectus, assembly GCA_013401355.1. Lineage (NCBI taxonomy): Eukaryota > Metazoa > Chordata > Aves > Coraciiformes > Alcedinidae > Ceyx > Ceyx cyanopectus. Next base: position 37,454 of record VYZU01000015.1, on the reverse strand, counting down.
CTGTCAGAAATCCAAAGCATTTTTATGCTGACTTGACACAAAATTACTAATTTTTAGCTCAGTTCCAAGTGTCTGGGTTCTATCGAGCAACCAGGAAACATTGAAATAATTACTACTATTGAGATGGCTTGGAGCTACTTCTCATACTTTAAGAAATCCCCTTGTAATAAAACCTGCTGCCAGGCAAAATTCATCAGGCAGCATTAGGAGAACTTGGGATGAATTTTGAGTATGCTCGGGTCAGATTTCAAGTTCAATCTGACAAGCCTGTGGCTGTAAACTAGCAGGAACTGTCAGCTTTGAATATATTTCTGTTTGGGTTGTCTAGTGTGTTGGAGCCTGTTATTCAGCCATAGATCTACGAAGTCTCAAGGACTGAAACTTGATTTAGAAACCAAAGTTGGTTGGCACGTTTCCCCAAACTGTTCTCCTTATGGTAAGATCTTAAAGATGTAAATACCTTGAATGTTTCTCTCCTAAACTCCACTCGGACAAGATCTCTCAGCTTGCCACTTCTGGTATTTAGCTTCTGTTTTCTATGTGGGTCATATTAAAACCCAAGGCTATGGAACTTTATAAACATCTCAGCTTCTCCCTGGGTAGCATCACTGATTCGAGTGGCACATCTAGGTATAAACCACAAAAAGCTCTTTGTGAGATGATGGCTCCACAGACACATTGTGAAAGAAGGTCTGAAAATGGTCCAGGACACTGTCAACATTTTCCATTTCAAAAACTCCCTTCGATCATTGCTCTTTCTGGGCATACTCCTACTTACATAATCCAGACTAATATCCTATAGAGGCACTGGAGATTGTACATGAGTGAGGATTATGTAAAGTTAGAGAAAGGGACTTTGTTTAATACATGCCTTTCTCTGAAACAAAAACACAACCGAAAACCAAACCAAAATAAAACAATGACCAACAAACCAGCTTCTGTCACCCAACACAGCTCATCAAATAGATGATTTTTCAGCTTCATCAATGAAAAAACAAAAAGGAACATGGTAAAATTAATTCAGGTGATAGCATATGGACAATGTCCAAGTATTTTTGTCACTTAAGTTTTTAAAATGATTTTTACTGGGAATGTGCTTACTTTTTTTTTTCTTTCTTTTTTTTTTCTGGGAGAAATGTTTCATTTTGGCCTATTTAGCCCCTGTTTGACCTAATACTTTAAACATGGGATCATTTTTTAAAAATTAAAACTATACTTGAACAGCATAATCTTAAATTTTAAAATATAAGAAAGAAATGCATCATTTTTCCCCTAATTGTCTACTGAAAAATAAACTGATTTTCCTCCCCATATTCACAATACTTAAAAAATTAATATATGTTAAATTTACGTGAATATATGTTTAAAAAAAAAAAAAAGAGGAAAAATAATATCATCAACTAAGTTTTCTATTGTTGCTTAAATACATTTCTTAAAATCATTATGGCTCATTTTCTGTGTCTTCCCTGGGCACTCTGATAGGTTTGATTTTTTTCTTTATCATAAAGATTCAGATGTCATACGGACCTAGGCAGAGTCTATGGTCTGTTAGAAATTATGGGTCAGATGGAAAACGGCAAGATACCAAATACCTTTTATTTCACCAAGAAGAGAAATCACAGAGCTATCCCAGACAGGGCAAAGCTCAGATCCCAGCCAAGGAGTCTAGCTGCTGAGCAGGCTGTCAGCAGATGAGTTGATGTCAGATGGAACCTGTGGGATCCAGGGTAGCAGAAGCTAGCAGGGCTACTCAAAAGTGCTAGTAGGAGAAATAGAACACCTGCATCTGAGCTGTGGTTTCCTCACCTTCAGCAGTCCTGCAAAGAGCAGTGAAGGCAGATGGGGTGGTGGTGGGGATGGCAGAGGAGCTTGGCACCACCTGGTGCTGCAACTGTGCTAGGACAGATGCCACCTCAAGCTCGTCACAGCCAAGCAACGAGGACGTCCCTGCAAAGGCTTCTTGGGTGCTGGAGGTTCCCAGGCCAGCACAAGGGCTGTTCTGGAGAGCTAACTCTCTGTTTAGCCATGCTATAGTGTGGGATCATGGGCAGTGTTACCATCTGGGCTGGAGAGAGGGGTTAGTGTCCTATGGCTGGATGCTGGGACTGCAGAGGTGAGGCTCCAGCACCAGATAACAAACTTGCAGCCCTCTCCCAGCCCAAGGCAGGAATCCTGTGTGTGGGGATGGACTGCAGAGAGGGTCACCATTCCAGCTTACGTTAACTTTGCAGTGTAGGAGAGATGTTTGGCCCCCTCAGATCTCAGACTGCATTTCTGCTCTGCAGCAGAGACCTACTGGTGCTGGAGACAACAGTAGCACCGTGGCTGCCACATGGAGGGCTGCCATATATTTTCCAGGGCACTGGTACAGACACAGGGACACGTGGTTTAAAGGCATGTCATTGGCCTGACTTGTATGACTCAATGAGAAAAGCTTTGGATGTGTCTGAGCTCCTGAGATCCACAACACATGGTATACTCAACCATGGGGCTGTGGCTGTCTGCTCACAGTGTTGGCAAAAATCCATTTAGATGACACTTTCTTGCAAAATAATATGTCTCAGATAAGTAGAGCTAATTATATGTTACAATAGCTGATGTGACACCACATATGGGATTTTATAAATTCAGTTCATGGTCTGAAGCCATTCAAGAAACACCAAAAAGGACCATGGGTGAAAAAAAGGGGCTTTCCAAGTTTGTTGCTTAGCACAATGCAGTATTTCATGTGGAGTTAAGAGGTGCAGTACACGTTTCTAATTCACTTAGATGTCAATCAGGAGTAATTGCTTCAGTCAATGAAACTGTGCCAGTGTAACAGATACAGAAGAGACTAACACTTCAAGTCTCTGAGTTTACCCTAGCTAGCAAAAGCAGCTTAGTATTACTGACAGTATTGCAAATTCTATACAATTTTAGAAAAACAATTTTTGTGGCATAATTGCAATAGTTGGAATAATTTTACATTTTTCAGTTCCTTTTTATGAAACTTGCATGATAAATGCAAAGCTTCCCACAACTTCTCTCCACTGATGGTGGTCCCACTACAGAGAAAACAGTTGTCTGAGTGTATTAGCAATGTTGTCTGGCCTGGCTTCAAATCTACAAATTTAATTTGGAAGGTGCTGGAAGAAACAGAATCTTCTCAGTCTTGGATGTGATCACTGGTCCATAGGGAAAAGTTCCCTCCCTACAGACCAAATGCTTATTTTCATGCAGTTCACAGCCTCTGTGATCTCTAGTATCTCTGTATGGGCTTAACTTTGTGGAGAATATGCAGCTACACACTCTTTCCAGGGGTAGAGTGTGACTTGTTTAAACATGAACCATTACTAATGTGTGTCAGGATGCACATATTGTAGTAATCACATCAACAATACAGGGGGAGGCTACTGAAAGCATTACAGCCCTGCACAAAAAAATTACCAATCAGTGTGCTCTGCTAAGCCTTTTGAAATGGGACTTAGCATGGTGAGGTGGATGCTGGATCAATCTGAGATAACATATTCATAAAATCATAGAATGCCTTAGGTTGGATGGGTCCTCTAAAGGTATCTAGTCCAACACCCCTGCAGTGAGCAGGGACATCCTCAACTAGAACAGGTTGCTCAGTGTTGAGAGGGAATAGTCAAGTCTGAAAGACTGAGTAAAACTATGGAGGCATCACAAAGCGCTCTCAGTCTAGGAAAAAAATTATTAGAAACCAGTTTTTCCTCCCACCCTCATAAAATGGTTCTAGTCTTTACATTTCTTTTTTTACCTGGAGTCCAGTATGGATTCACGTTCTTTGCACAGGCTTTGGGTTTTTTATACAGTAGATTTACTTCAATAACATTCACATTAAGTGCTGGACAGTAGCCTGCTCTCAAAGAATAGATTTCGTTTGGCCACATTAGTTATATATTTTCAAGAGCTTACTACCAGCCAATAGCTGCACCTTATTTCACTTCCTTGCTGCATCTTATCACATGCCAAGTGCTGACACCCTTGTGTGGACACAAATTCTACTGGAATGAGTGATGAGAGTATCTTCTGAAGCTCTGCAGGTGAAGGTTTGCAAGGGCCAAAATTCAGGCTGGGCTGAGGGTGATTTCTGATGATGTGAATGAAGTTCACTGACACCTCTGAGAGGTGTGGCTATTTTCCAGGATATTGCAGGTCTTACTAATGATGGGGTATTTGGCTGTACCAAGACACCATACTGCACCCATTGATAGGAATTAGAGCAAAGTCACTGTCAGATGATTAGATTCTCTATGTGTGGTCTCCTTTTCCTAGGAGTCAGTAACCCATCAGCAAAGCAGTGCCTTTCATAATTTGCTAATAATAATGGGGCCACAGAGGTTTGCAAAGCACTCTTGGGTCAAAGTCATTATAGGAAAATATTCTAAACTGTGTTGACATTTTGCATGTTGGAGGAATGCTGTGTTCTGATGCACTGCTGTGCTGTAACCTCTCTGACACTTTCAATGTCGAGGCACTCAACTTTTTTTTTTCTTTAGAAATCAGAGATAGAGGCTGCAGGAAATAATACCCTGAGCAGAAGCCTGTCTTTGTAAGCATGCAGAACTGATGACACATTTTTATCTTCCTTCCCTAAGCATTGAAAAGAGTAGGAGAGAAAAGGCTATAATTCCATTCTGCACATTTTCTAATAATATGCTTTCACATTTCTGTGGTCAAGACCCCCACTGTAAACACCAGGAGTTGTTGGTGCTGTTCTTGGGTCATTTCTGAGATAGCATTGCAATATAATGTGTCTTTAATGTGAAAATACACGTTAGGATAAAATGACAAAATACCATTACAAAAGAAAACTTTCTTATGCTCCTACTGGCTAACTAGCAGCCTATTTTTTTTAAAATACTGCAGAGTACTTAATATGCTTCACTCTCTGCTGTTCCTTATCAGTTTTCCCCTTTCATTCAGCTGAAGACTTCTTATTTTGCATTCTCTGTTTGTTCTTGCGCCCTATCTGCTTCCAACTTAATTGACTGGAAAACCTCCCAGTAACATCAATGTCATCGAGATCAGACTCCTTCTTCTCTTCTTCCCCTAAAATGCAAATAGATGGTGTATTTGTTTCCCAATTTTGCTGCTGCTGTTGTAAGATCATGGCCCATGGGTTGTGCAGGGTGTGCAGGTTGCTGACAGTACTGCCCAGAGCACAGCTGCACCCTGCCTCAGAGCTGGGCATCAACCAAGCCCAAAGCTTTTAGATCTTTTAGACCTACAACCAGCTAGGAACACCCAGAAATGTACTGGTATCATCAAGGGTTTCAGAGTTTTCAAGGTGACTTTGGCACTGACCAGGCCCCAGCCAGCTCCCCACTGTGTTTTATAATCAGCTAAATCACAGCAGTGACTTCTTTTTTCCTCCTCAAATTAGTATTTTCTTTCTCAGTGTCTAGTAGACTAGGTGCTAGTAAAAAAAAAAAGCAATTTTTGAAGTATTCATTCTCTTCCTTCATGAATTTACCTTCATCTTTGAGCTCCTTGTGTTTCTCAGTGAAAGGTGCTTTTTTTCTTGCTTTCACAGACCTAGTAGTTTTGGGAGCTCTGCTCTGGTCACAGGGAGACCTTTAGGTCACCCCATATACTTGGGCCCCTTGACCCAACCTTTATTTGCATTGAATCACAAGCAAATATTGCTCGTGCATATATCAGTACTTGTGGCTTTAGTCAAAATATACCTTCCCAGGGGGTCACTGATTTTCTGTTCTGTCAATGGTTAATTACCTGTGCTGTTAAAAATAGACAATTTGGATTCAGATTCCAGACATTGGTTCATGTTAGAATAAACACAAGGTTAATGCCTGCAAAAGGAGGAAATATTTTGTAATCAAATAGCCCTGGTAGTTCAGCCTTTGGATAGTTTCTGTAGCTCTGCTTTTCACACTCTTCGAAGTTTTAATAACTATATTTTCCTAAAAATATTGACTCAACACCTGACAACTCTGTTATATGACTCAGCTTCATGTAATATGTATCCATTCTCTGCTTTTTTCTCTTCAGACTGCTTGTTGCCCTTTTTGCCTTTTCCACATTATTACCAAAAAATTTACCTTCCCTACCTAGCAAGTAGCCTAAATCTAGCCTACACCTGTTTGTTTCTCATATATTACTAGTTTTTCCTATTGTCCTTTGCATTGTACTTTAAATAGCTACTTGTTTGTGCCCTTTACTATCTCTTTTCCATGTGTGATATATTGCTTTGTTATTTCTAATTGCTTTCTCTGTGCAGATGAGCCAAGATCTGTAAGCCAGAGCTCTCCTATCTTTGGAGTGAGAAACTGTGGCTTTCTGGCCAATTAATTAGTTCTCTTAAAGGACTCCTGTTTCTCTCTTTACACCTTTCCTCCCAATTAATTTCACCAGTAATTTTCTTTAACTTTGGGGAATTAGCCCTTTTGAAGAACCAAACTGCAGCCATCTTTTGTCTGCTCCCAGTGAATGCAATCAGGTCAGGATCACTGATCCCTTGGCAACCGGTGCTTCCAGACAAGTGACTAATTCATCTGCACCCATCCTAATGAGTTCCAGAAACTGGTTATCTCATGGTGAGTGCAATACCTTTTCTGAGAGCTGTGGAAATGATTGCCTGTAACTTTGAAAAAATCCTAATAACGCCTTGCTCTTGGCTGTGCAGAAGGTGTCAGTGACTGTGCAACTCCAGAACATGTGTCCTTCACTAATTAATCCCTCCCCACTGAAGCACATGGGGAAATCCTGCAAGAGATGTTGCATTTCATCACAAACATGATATTCTGTGTTTTCAGCCAAAAGCAATGCCCGGCCTGCCAGCTGGTGACCAAACTGGTGTCTGCAGCTGGTAAGATGGTCAGTGGATAAACCAGCTCCTCCTCCAGGTGGGTAGGTGTGTGCTGTGGTTGAGCTGGTGCAGGGCACGGTTCACTGACTAAGTCACTTTGAAGCTCAGGCACTTCTCCAGATGTCACACACTTCACTTCCACTAATTAGATCACTGTGACAGTTGGGTACAAGAGGTTGAGCCTGTGCAGTCTCTCTGCTCCAGGAATTCAGCTTCCTGAGTCACCCTGTGACACCCTCCCCACCCTGCAGCACAGCACTGCTGCCCTCAGCTTGTTCCTCAGCAGTCATGGTGCAAGCAGCACTCTGTTACGCTCTGAAAAAATCAGGTTTCCTACAAGAACTAAGTCCTTTGAAGGTTTTTTTGCCCTCTACCAAGACGAAGTGATTAATTTTCATTCAGTTATTGATAAAATAATCATGGCATGTGGAACTGTGGGGATTTCCATCCACACGTTTTTTCCCCTCTGCATCATCATCTGGTTGCTATTTTTCATTAAGATGTGCACTGCTAGCAATTAACTTTTCTCCCCCACCTTTTTCCACTACCCTTTTAATTCATGACCCAGCATTGAATTACTTGTGCTCAGCAGAAAGGTGGCTCAGTCCTTCTGAAAAACAGCGTTCTTTTCAACCTGTTCAGCAGGAAGCCTATCTCCACGCCTTAGACTGTTCCAGAGGGAGAGGGGTAGTGAATAATTCATTAAAATATTCCTTTTCCTTCCACCAACACACTGATTCACAAGAGATAAAAATCTCCTTCTGCTTGACTCTGAGTTTTTTTCTTCATCTGAGAGAGTCAAATTCACACTGGTCACAAAAGACTCATACCTCTTCCCTCTGCAGAAGCATTTTTGGTGTCCTGCTGAGGGCAGGCAGGTGAGGTTTTCATGCCTATAAGCTTTCCACACAGTGCTAGGAAGGGTGTCCTAGGAAATAGGTATAGTTTCAGGCCCACTGACTCTTGGAGGGAGCTGTCATGCAAGCATCACCTGTGCTGCAGCAAGGACCCATCTGAGGGTTGATAGTCTCAACATGTGATGGCATTTGGCAATAAAATAAATGGTTGTCTACTCAAAACGGAGAGGTGGAAGATAGATGGATGTCATGTGGTGGCTGGCAAGAGGCAGTGGTGGCATTCAGCACAGAGTCCTGGCTGTTAGGATTGCTGGAGGTCCCTGTTCTGTTGGTCCTGTGTGTAAACTGGGCAAGTACTCAACTCTCTCTGTCATCTCACCATCCTAAACCTCTGCCTCGTGGGAAGAAAATCATATTAACTGCTTGCATGTGAAAGTGTTTTACCAAGTATCTGCCTTAGAAAACAATACACGAGGTTAACACATTTGAGCCAAGGTGAACTTGTCTGAAGAATATTCCCTTTTATTATTTAGGAAGAGATGCAAAGAACTGTCTGGGCTGATAGTTTAAACACACCACACCACCACCCCCACACACACACTTTTGAAGGCTTTCAGGAAAGTCAAAAGTGTTACCAATTTGGCTCAGCTCTGTGTCTGTTGTTGTTAGTGTCACAACTCCTAGCAAGGGATGCTCAGAGAAGGAACACAAGAACAGGGCAGGCATGAAGATCTAGAGCCTTCATTTGTCATCCTCATCTCCAGTGACCCCTACTCTCCAGACTTCAGGAGTGACAAGTGGTATCCTCCTGTTTGGTAACCCATAACAGACTCCCCTTCCATTAGTTTGTCTAAGTGGTTTGGTTTTGGTTTTTTTGTTTTGGTTTGTTTTGGTTTTATCTGACATGAAAGTTCTGTCATCAAAGACACCATGAAGTGTTGAGTTACACAGATGACCTATTTGAGTGACCTGAGCTATCACCTGACATCTCCTCTCAGCTCTTCTATTGTAGGTTGCAGTGAACAACATTCATTGTCCCTTCAACCTGCCAGTGCTTCTGATGAGTTTATTGACTTCTATAACATTCCCCCTGCAGCCATGGCTTTTATAGGCAGTCCTCTCATTTGCAATATCTCTTCAGGCATCCCTTCCATATACCAGATCACCTTACTGCTCTTTTCCCTCTTCTACCATGGTTAAGAGGCTAACAGGGCCAGAAGATCTGCACACAGCTTAAAAAATGCAAGTACACCCTGGATTTATTCAGGAGAATAAAAATGGATTAAGATGTCTTATTTCTTTCCTTTCCTCCTAGTTCCTTATGCTCTATTTGCTTCCTTAACCTCTCCAAATACTGATCTGCCATTGCAGAAGTGCCCTCTCTTTTGTCCTTAAAATCTCACTCCTGAAAGGTAAAAATAGACTGGAATTAAATGTAAGGCACACAGAATTCAGTTTGTATGCTGCCCCTTGTGCACTAATTTACATTTATCAGCACTGAATATGCTGTCACATGTATCACAGCAAGGCAAAGGAAGAAAGAAAACACCAGTGAAGTGGTGTTTTCTGCCTGTGTGTAGAAGTACAGCTTCATGACAGCATTACCAGCCAGACTAAGCAGAAGATAAGTGAGAGTCCCTAAACATCCAGCCTCTCCTAGACATCATTATCATGAGTCTGGTCATTCCATTGTGCATGGTGCAGATTTTATAACCTGGGGTTATAAAAAAACCCTGTGGTTGCCATGCCCAGGCTCCTTCCCTGCCCTTGGGAATTCAGTCCCTTCACAGCCAGTGGGGATAGGGGTGTCCCCCAGCAGCCTTGGCCAGGTGGTGCCTGGGATAGCCAACAAGACATGCTGAGGATAAGGTTCCTTCTTCAATTGTGCCCCTCTTAGGAACTTCTCAGGCTGCAGGGAAGTCAATCTGTCAGACCAAGAGTCACAGCCTGTGATTCTTGGTTTTGTTCAGCATCTCTTCCAACAGGCCAGCTTGAGGAGAGAGGAGGAATGCCAGTCTTTTCTGTGAAAATATGTCTGGGGCAAAGTGCCCACACCTCACTTGATGCAGGGAATCAGCAGCACACCACCCATGCAGTCAGCAGGAGCTGTGACTTCAATCCTTCTCCAGTCTGAGAGGGTGAGCACAGCCCAGTGATCATCAACCTCGGGGGCAGGTGGAGAAAGGATCATCCCTTCCAGGTGGGGACTGAAACTGCCATCTGTCTTCCACATTGACTGGCATCTTCTCCTCCTCAGGCTGCTTCTTCTGAAGGAATTTTATGGGTCTCATTTCACTTTCCTTGCCTTATAATGAGTCTGTACATTTTCAGGTCAAAAACTTTTGCATAATGCTCAGCACAAATGACGAGCAGTCTGTTTGTAGTTACTGTTAAAATTATATAATCAGAATTTGTATTATATCTTGGCAAACTCTTTCCTTCTTCATGTACAAAGAGGCTTGATTAACTGCTGCGTTTCCACACTTGGATTGAAAAGCTTTGTGGGCTTTGTCAGTTGTTAACATAATTCATGGAAAACCAGAATACAACCTTGAGGCTAAATGTGGCCTATTGAATTCCACAATGGGGCAATGGTTTGATTAGGGTACAGCAAAGCTTGCCAGAAGCAAAAGACTTTGTGGGCCATAGTTCCGTGGGAAAGATTAAATCAGCCATAATCTGCTCCATTTTATGTAAACTAGGTGCACTCCTAAGGCTCCTGGCAAGTGGCCACTGAAGCCTTTGGCTGGACAAAGTTTGGGCATCTTTGTGTAAGTGTTAATTGCCAGCTGTTGGTGACTGGAAGGTTGCCAGGGATGGAGTGACTGCAACAGCATTTCTGGCTGAAATATGGCTTTTATAAAATAATAATCTCCATTCTATTCAGTGCCTTGCACCAGACACATCTGTATTTATCAATTCTGCTGTCTAGAGCATCTGTACATGGAGATGACCTTAAAACAGAATTATAAATATAGTATATGTGACATCCAGGCTGCCTATTCCAACTGCACATTAGGAGGCAATGATAAATAGCAGCTATCTCCACAGCAGCACTACATGATGGCTTAACCTACTCTTGTTCATAGCCCTTCACATTTAATTTGCAGCAAGTCTGGAATACAGAGCACTGAGGATTTTTAATCAGGCTGTATGAGTATTTTCAGTATTTTAAATAATAGTATAACCATCTCACCTCTTCAACATTCAGGGTATTTGCAGATGTTGCAAGTTTTGCAATTTTGCCAATTCCAGATTTTCAAATATTCAGGATGCTTGAAGATATTCAGCCCCACAATTGTATGACAACCAAATATGATGCCCAAGTGACAACATTTTCCAAGTGAGTATCTACAGATTAGTACAAAGTTGGTGATTGAGTGCTTAAGATTTATCTATATGAGACAATGCTGCCTTAAGAAACACTCAGTGGAAAATCAAGCAGGCATTGCAGACTTCAGTGAGAGGACTTGGATGCCTGGAGAGCAGCACTTATTCCAAAACAAGTGTAGCCTGAGAAAGATGATCCTGATGGTTGGAGCCCAAGACTGAGTGAAGGCCTCTAACTCTCCTATACTCAGAAATTACAATTTGGCTTTGAGGCTGATGATTTATTTGTGAAATACCCTCACCATCACTGAAGGCAAATGAAAACAGTTCACAGAAAGCATCATGCCCTTGAGGTGCTGCTCATGTTGGTACCCCCTCTCTCTCACCACACACGGTCATGTCTCTCACCTCTCATCCATGTCATTTGCAACCTCAGTGACCTCATACCTCTAGTAATCACTCCCAAAAGAGCACTCCCTTAGGAGTGTTCCTGCCTGATCCTGTCTCTGGGAGATCCACATTAATTTCACTGCTACGACAGGGATGAGCTCTGCCCCATCAAGTGCCCTGCTTGAAGTCCAAGTCTGCAAGCTCGATGTCTCCATTTCTTCTGTTGCCCCAGGTGTCTACATCTCAACAAATACAGTTCCACAACTCAAGGTCCAAAGGCAGCTCCAGACTCCCAGGTTAAGCCTTTATTCTCTGAAAGGACTTTCTGTTGAACTTGAATTTATTTTTTGATCTGAAGCCACTGGCTGTCAGTGCAAGATGAGCAACTTGCTTCAGTCTAGACCTCTCATAAAGCCACGGAGACACAGCATTTCACATTCCCAGCAGCAGCAGACACACTCCAGACACTGTTAGACTGAGACCATTTCATGGAGTGGCAGATGTGCACTTTCAGTTGCTGCAAACTGTGTTGGTAAGTCACTGATCAGCAGCAGTGGAAAACATTTACACTGTCACACAGCACAAAACACAGAGAGACTCACTGCTCTGGACACTGCTTTAATAAACAGGAAACAAATCTGTTCCGTTCATTCAGATTTTCTCTGTGCATTAGAAATCTTTTCCCAATAAATTCTGTCAGTCTGGTAACAATCTGTTTCTTCATCACCACTCAGGATCCAGCATCCAGCACTGTGCTGGATATCTGTCCTGCTTCTGCATGGAGAGGTGAGCCAAACCAGGTGGATTTTCCTCTCTCTTATATAATAAGAGCATCTCCTCTGTTATCTATTTAATGCAAGTAGCATCACAGCAAAGCTTCTCTCCAATTGTGTCTGTGTGTTTCTAGCATACAGATTGGTTGCAGTTAGAGTTTCAATGTGGAGCTCTAACATGAAAATACAACAAAACTAAAATGCTAATAGGTATAGGTGTGCAGGCACACACTTCTGTCACAATCACAAGTGTGTAAGCTGTCATTAGAGCTACACATCAGTCTGCACAGGTTTTCCATTATAAACTACTCTTTGGCCACTGTCTCTCACCTTCTGAAATTTCCAGTTCTGTTGCACATCTTTCCATGAATGTTATTTTTGAAAAGTTAAGCAAAAATTCTTCACCCATATAAAAAAATCATGAGGGCTTTATTTTCCAGCAGTATCTCTGATTGCTAATTCCAAATGTTCATCACAGAGCTGAAACTCTTTATTGCTCTCAGGTCTAGTTTAACAAATGTGTGATGGCCATTAGGCAAGAAAATAGCCATTCTCAGTTGGAGTAGTCATTCATTAAATCCATTATCCATAGCTACTTCTAACCAGGCCTGTTTCCATGAGTGGTGTGAGAATTTTGATTCTAGTGATTTAAACACTCAGTGGAGCAAATTCCTACTGCAGTAAAGATTTTGAGCAACTCCCTTAGCACCTTCATTGGCTCTGCTAAGCAGCTAAATGCAATTTAATCCAAACAGCCCAGTAATTCAGATGTGAACCTTCCATAAGCAAAGACTGTTCTGTGACTTATGCTGCTCCTAATGGGAACATATGCTGCAATACTTCAGAATGATTCAGAAACCACTTAAAAAAGAGAGTTGTATTTTTTTTGCCTTTAGTATCTGAGAATGACAGTGGTACTACATGCTATATTAGTCTTAACTTAGCTTTCATTTTGAGCCAGTGCAAGCTTTGAGCAGGGCAAGGATTTAAGCAAAGTCTTTTCAGACAGCTTTCCTTTGGAGAAAAGATGAATATTTAATACTTGCCACTACTGCACTGTATGCACGTGCAGAACATACAATATAGATGAATGAAGGTTCAGTGGCAGGCCAATAACATAGTTTTCAACAAAAGGATCCATTTCAGAAAAATCCTTTTTAAAAAAAAAATGTTCATTTTCCTCCTTTTTTTTTTTTTTTTAATTTACCACCAGAAATTCCTTTCAAAAAAAATTAATCAATGCATTGAGATCTGTGGATGTTTCTTGATCCTAATTGGAATTATCTGAATTTATAAACAAAGCTGACCACTGAGTTAATTAGAATTATATATATCCACCATTGTCCCCCATGAGTGCACCTGTCAGATTTCTAGCTAAATAAATTCCACCATTTCTACAGGTTGACCTCTTCAGAAAGAGGGTAATTATGACAGAGATTTTAAGGAATATTAAACACTGCTCTTACCCAGCACTAGGAGGAATGCAAAAAAGCTTTTCAATAGATATATCTGGTCTGTATTTGGAAAAAGACAGACACTACACTGATTTTCTAAGCTGTGTAGAATACCTTCTCTTCCAAAAGTAACAAAGGATAATGTTAAACAGCAGCTACTACTCTCCCTAGGCTTCTAAAAATCCAGCAAACTTGTAATCAACAGTTTCAGAAGAGCTGATGAATGGCTCTCTGCATCAGTAATGTTAATTTTCAATGCATCTTGAAACACTGGGGAAGTTCCAGGGCAGTGGCATGAAACCAGTAAGACAGAAATATTAAAAAAGGTAAATGAGATGATCCCATGGTACCAGCTCCATGAAACTGAACTCATCCTTTACAGAATAATCAAAAAGATGATGAAGAATTTAATTTCCTAAAGAAATAAAGAAGAAAGGAACAATTAGTACAACCTCACACAAATTTTGACCAAAAAAAAAATAAATGTTCAGATAAAGTTATTTTATTCTTTAAAAATCAGTTCAATTCCAAGCTTGACTGATATGGAATAGGGTAGAAACAATTGTCTTTGGAAAGTTGTTTGGGTTGGTAACTTGTGACATTTTGAATAAGAAACTAGTAAGACACAATATCCTCATAGTAAATGAGAGAGGCTAGAAAGTAGTTAACCTGGAGATCTGAAAATGTAATTGTAAATGGAAAATCATTTACCAAATGGCCTGATTTTGCAGATGTTCCATGAAGCTTAGTTTTTATACATATGTTATTCAAAATAATTGCCACTGATCTGGAAGGAAATGTAGAATAATCCTTCACAAAGCTTATGAGACAGTAAAAAGACTGGAAACTTGATGACTAGAGACTGATTTAGATCACTTGTAAGCTGGATGCAAGTGAAAAATACCTGCCAAAATATTACTAGCTGTAAAGTCCTACACCTAGGGGGAAAGAGCACAGGTCATATTGGCAGAATAACAGTTTATTTAAAAATTATTTGGGAATGCTGATGTACTGAATGATCATAGAAAAAAGCATTGAAAACATTTTTATCTGTAGTTGAGTACAGGAATAGGAAAACAGGACACGTCACTGATATGTATCTTAGATCTTCAAGGTCATTTACATCTTGCAAGGGCAAAGATAAAATGTTTTATTCCTCTGTGATTGCTGGAACATTCCTAAATATTGTAGCATATATACCCTGAGGATGGGGAACTTTTTTCCCAAGACATTGCTGCAGTGCAGAAGAGTAAACATTGTTGTTCAATATACAGAATATCAATTAGGACTACACACTTATATTACTGTACACTCAGTGCTGTACTCAGTGCAAAAATAATATGAATCACTTCAGAGTACTTCAGAACAAACCAGAGACTGATAAACACAGCAGAAAAACACAGGAGCTCACATGGTTAATTATAAGTAAGGCATAGTTTAAGACAAGAATTAAACATAGCATCTACTGAGGAACAGAAATGGAAAGGATAGATATGGAAAGATAAAGATGTAACTGGATCTAACATCTGGAAGATGAAGCTGACATGCTCAGCCTGGAAATAAAGCATGTATTTTTAATAGTAAGCAGCAAACAAGTAGCACTTGTGGAGGCTGCTCCATCAACAGAAAGAATGAGCTAAGAGTTGGCATTTTTAAATATCTATTTATAGAAAAGACAGCAGGAAATAATCCAGAAAAGACCTGTGGCTTGAAGTATAGTGGAGATCAGACCAGATGGTCACAGCAATCACATCCAACTACATAATCTATGAGAAATGGAGAAATGTTGCTGCTGTGGCCATGGAGAGATGAATTACCAAAGAGTCCCTCTTTAGTGAAAGACAGACATGAGGACGAGACAGATGGGCAGTTTGAATGAGAATAGAAGGTTAGGAAAGTAAGAAGCAATTGCCTAGGCAAACAGCTGGGTTAGTCCTCTATGGGACCAGGGTGGGGTGAGATGGGTGCACTGTGGGCAGACTCAGAGGTGTGGGCATGGGGGGAAGATGGAGGCAGGCAGAGGAGGCACAAGTGGCAACCCCAAAGGGTATCCACTGTCCATGGGGCAGAGACCAGCTGTGCAAACCTACCAAAAAAGGTGAATACTGGGACTCGAGGATGCCATGGGAGGGTTCAAACAGGTGGAGATGGAAGGCCAGGCAAGACACCTGGAATAAAGGTGAGGACATGATATATATAACCTCATGGTCCATTGTGGGGAAGGGATGGGGCAAAAGACAGACATTTTTGCAGTCAGCTGCCTGTGAAACAGCCTTAATGAGCTGAAAAACAACATATGAATAGTCAAATCTGAAAGGATGGCAGTGTAAAATTGCTTGGATTTTTATAATTTTCAAGTGCCTTTTTGTATTCAAAATTGCCATGACATCACCCTCCCTCTCAGAGAGAGCTCGTGTAATTGCTGTTTACTGATTCAAGGCCTTTTGGGTTAATTTCTGAGGCCATTTACTTCTGAGATGAAAGGTAATTAATTACAGGTTCTGTTGTCTTACAATGCAGTCAAAATAAAATGCAGAGAAAAGCCCCACAGGAGTGTGTGTGGTGGCCACTTCCCTCCTCCGTGGCAGCAATGTGCAGAGAAAAGGCTACATCCTCATAGGAAACCATCCAGCTGCAAAGCCTCCTTCCCAGGGGCAGAAAAGGCAACTGGTGTTTAAGGCTGGGAGGGGGATGGCAGCAGGGTATCAGACACATGATGTGAGAGGAAGGAGTTGGGTAATAGAGTTAAAACAATGGAAAAATCTCATTTCCACCCAGAACAAATTTAAATTGGTCCCTAAGCACAAAGGAATGCAAAATGTAGACTGTATGGCATACTCTCCCTACTATATACAAAAGCATCCACACCAAAAGGTTGGTCATTAAAATACCTTTAATTTGAATGTGAAGTTCAGCTTTTTACCTTATCTGTGGTTTGACATGGTGCTGCATCTTAGCATGTCTAGTTTTCCCCAAGCACAGTAAGAGCATGTGTAATGTCTCAAAGGACCAGCATACCATGAATTATGAGGTGAGTAGCTCACTGTAATTAGTTATTATTAGGATCATAAAGTGTATATTCTGAGTAAATATTAGGCTAATGATATTAAAATCCTAACTGTTTCAAATGGAACACAGAGCAGGCTAGTATAAATCCACATACTATAAAAAATGACTGCTAGGTAAATCATAATCTTAGAAGCTAACAGTTGTATTCTAAGGTGGTTGTAACTCCAGTGTTATAAAAATATTATTAAAAAGAACTTCAGAACTATTAAAATGAAAAAAAAATCTTACTGTGCTATTATCCCATTAATGCAAAGTGCCTGTGGCCAGTCCATCTTCCCTGCCCCATCAAATCACATGAACAAATAAAAATAACAGATATTTAATCAGCTTTGTACAAGAGACTAATTCCTGTCAGCAGCCATCACTAAAGGTGGTGCCTGGGCAAAGGGTGTCTCCCAGCTCCAGGCAACTCTGACAGGGTCATGCTGGTGGGCAGGTAAAGTAAAGTAAAGCAAGGAGAAGGGGCTGAGCCTTGGTGCTGCAGAAGACATCTTGAGCATCCTTTTCATCATCCAGCAGTCACAGCAGGAGCAAAGGGCACGTCTGTGGCCATTTGTCTTGTCAGGTGGCATCAATCCTGTACAGCTAACAAGGCCACAACTGTATCTGTAATTGGAAGACATCCCAAGAGAGAGGAGATGGAACAGAGGCAGGGAATTCACTCAGTTTCATTTGTGTGACATTTGACTGAAGGCCTGGATGCATTCCCCAACTTTTTGTGTTTCTCAGAGGGATTTTAAGGAGGTCAGATAGGGACAGAGAGCACACAGCAGTCATTTGACTTTTGTAATGTCACTGCTTATTCTACTCACAGCTTGGGCAATCTTTTATAATGTGCTCACTGAGAAACTCTAGCTGACGTAGAAATTTTCCCCTAAATTTAGAAGTAGGATTTCAAAACTCCTTTCTTACATCAAGGAAGGAATTCGCCCTGATGTCTTTAATGCCATTATTATGCATCATTCAAACTACTGCTCGTCTCCTTCTCCACACAGAGCAAACCTCTCCCAGAATAAACCAGCACTGTCAACTGCAGCTTCCCCTGTCCCCAAGGGCTCTGGCTTCAGATGCTGGCTACACACAGCCTGGGACTGCTGGTGCTGTCTCCTGGCTCTGTGGGGTGGGAACACCCCTGGTCTCTGCCAGCTCTCCTTGCCCTGCAAAGCATGTAGATCTGTCCAAAGGATGAAGCAAATCAAAGTCTGGCTTGAGTGGGTTGTTTATTACAAGAAGAGCTGCAGAGCCAGCTGGGGTTGTGAGCATGTCCTGTCCTCTCCGGGGCTGTCAGCTGAATAACTGCTTGAAGGTGTGTTCTGAAACAGAAGCAGGTGAGGGGTTTTAAGCTTCAGCTCTCCCACCCCTCCTAGGTGCAGGATTCTGCCTCTACTGCCAGGCTGAGCCCAGAGCTGTCCCTGCCTCTGCTCCTACAGCTCTCTCCATGAAAACTTGTAGCATGCACAGTGAAGAGCCAGGAGTCTTTTTCTGGGACCAAAGCCTCAGGTTGAAAAAAAATGCTCTCCTGAAGTGTTTCAAAGAGCTACAAATCCACAATTCACTCCTCGGATTTGCATCTGAACAATGTTGCCCGGGCCCATCTCTAGTCAGCCCCCGCCCCCCTCAGTATGACTCAGAGTGAAGCCGGGCCAGAGTACTGATGCAGGCACATTCAGCCACACAATCAGTTCATAAAAGCACAGTTCACATCTTGTCCCCTAGGCAGTGAGCTTTAGATTTGAAGCAAAAATAAACACATTTCAGCCTCTTGTTCGATGGCAGCTCTTTCCCTGTGCAGAGCAGCCAGGTGTGAGCACACGTGGCTGGTAGTGATGCAACAATGGTGCTGCCAGCTCCCCTTTCTCTGAGATGGGATGCTGCTGGGATGTGAGCTTTCACTCTACAGGGGATCTTCTTCATGTGCCTCCTAGCCCAGTCCTCCCAGATAACCAGTGCCCCAGCACACTTGTTCTTTTGCAGAGTGGAGGCATGAACAATTCCAGCAACGTTACGAGGCCTTTGCTTCAATCCCTCCTGGGACAAGCAGGATTTTGAGATCATGGCAAGTTGCTTCATTTCCCCAGGCTGTCGACATTTCCCAAATGTCACAGACTTTTTGACTTGATGTACAACATTGCATCAGCTGGAGATCTTTCCCTCTCCTAATCAAGTTGAGGTGTGGGTGGGGGGGTATCTTGGAGATGAATCTGTCATCTCTAGCCAGTGTTTTTCCTTCATTACCTTACAGGTGGTCTGTTTTGAAACTGCACTGGCATTACCAGCTTGAGGGGAGCCAAATCCTCTGAAGGTTCATCAGAGAGATGCTGTTACAAGGTGCACTGAAGGCATCTTCTCTGAAGCCTGTTCTCCCTATGCACAGGGTCCAGAGTGTGATTAAACCTTTCATTTCCAGTCCTGCTGAGCACGAAGTATTGCAGAGTCCCTCTGGTTGCCAAAAGGGAAGAAAAACATTTGCTAACTCCTTTGAGTCTTGAGGAGGCTGCCTGTCCTTGATGCTGCCCCTGCTCATCTCACATCTGATGGCCACCACCATTGCTCTCCAGTTCTGACATTCCTTTTTAAGATACAGATTTTTTCTACATCAGCAACACCCCATCCTAAAACATCATTTCCCCCCACTGTATGAAATGTACTGTAAAAGGCATCTTTCTTTACACCAATACCACTCCTCAGAAGTAAATTACCAGCAGAGGTGAAGTTCCAAGGTGTCCTTTGAAGGGGCTGGGGGCTTCCCAAAGTTCCACTCCCAGGTTCCTTTGAAGCTTTGTAGGTCCTCACCACTTCACAGCCCCTGGCACTGGTTGATTGGTTTTTTGTTTGAGTTACATAACGGTACAAAAAGAATTATATTAACTGCCTCAGCAGCCAAAGAAACATGCCAGGGAATGACCACTGCTTGCTGGCCTTACTCTGAGAGTCCCCACAGCATTTCTACAGGCCCTGTTAGATGCAGGGTAGGCAGGCAAACTTTTGATCTAAGCCAAATAGCCTTTCTTCTCTTCTAATGCCAATAGGGTATCTTTCCAGACTAGGATGGCCAAAACTAGGAGGCACTGTCACTCTCCAGGTAGCAATCATTGCATTTTTAAATTCCCTCCCTTGTATAATCCTTCACCAGGTGAAAGACAATTCACTGAACCTCTGCTTTTATTGTAATGTGTGGTTGCCTTTAAAACGGTATGAACTGAGTTTAAAAAAGAACAAAACAAAAACACCACAGAAAACCCTTAATTTTCAAAATAATATTGTCATTTCAGGTAGCAGAAAACCGTGGATTGGAAACCAATGTCATTTCTGCATCTTTTTCATGTAGCTGTAACCTTTGCTCTGTTCCACCTTGCATTAGGGAATGAAAGCTTTGTCCTTGGCACCAGCCAGCCCACCTGAGAAATGGTGCTATACGTGACCAGAATTCTTGCCTCTATTTTAAAGAGCTGATGTTTTCATCTTCCCTTTCCTTTAGGAAATATCTTTCATTCCCTTTATCTTCTCTTGCCCTTTGCTGCAGGTTGCTCCCAATCAGTGTGTTCTGCAACTCTGCTGCTTAATCTTCTGTGTACTCCTCACTCCCCTCTGCTTTCTGCTCCCCTCTGAGTGCTGGACACCCACTTCTGCTCTAAAAATGTGGGTGCAGGATTCAGGCCCCACATCTCACTTAGGAAAGAGACCTTGATGGCCAATGTGCCCATGATCAAAGAGAATCCAGTCACAGGCACCTGCTCTATGGCCAAAGCATGGAGAGCTGCACATCATGGTGCAGGGAGTCCGGGTGTGACACAGGGGTTGGTCCCACAGGGGCTGTCTGGAGACATTCTATCACATCTGATGAAGGTGAAAATTTTTCATGTGATGAAAAATCACATTTTGACCATTTCTGCTGGCACCAATTCCAGACCACTGGTCACTCCTTCCTGGGCCCTTAAGCTGGTGGAAGTTCACAGAAGATAGGACAAGAAGGTGAGTTTTGAGGAGAGATTTGGTGTAGCAGCTTACCCCACAGTCATCAGTGGCCTTGCATGGGAAAGAGACACTAAGAACACTTTGACCCCAGGGAAAGCTTCATGTGGAGCTTGTGTCTTATCTAATCCTGAACAAGTCTGAAATGGATAGGGAAACTGGCTTTTTTTTTTTTTTTTTTATATATGCTTTTGGAACAATCCCCCAAACCTTTCTAAAAAAAAATAAATGTCCTGAAAGCAGCTGGAGGAAGTGCAGGGAGGTTTGACATCCCATCCTATTGCTAGAATAAGTACCCAGGGGACACTTCGTGCAGCTCAAGCATGCCTATCCAACACAACTCAGATGGAGAAGAATTGGCCCTGATTTCATGGAGATTTCTGTTGCCCTGTAAGCAAAATTAATTTCAGTGGCCTATATTTAAACCCTTTCTCAGATAATGCACATGGCTATCTCATGACAACAGTGTCTGAAAGGCAGTACATTATTTAGCTACTCAAGTAACTAGCCAAAACACAGCTAATTAGACCCAGAGTCTCTCTGTGAGAAGACCACATCTCTGAGGATACAACTGTCCCATACAGAGGGACACTTCTCTCCTTGCATTTTTAGCTGGGCCTGCTGCCTGGGAATGTGTCAGGAGAGGTCTGGTGGGGCAGCAGAGTGAGGGGTCAGGACATTTTCTGCTGAGTTCTTCACTTTGCCTTTTGGATCTTCCCATTAAATGTTTGTTCAAGGCAGACACTGCATCTTCCATGGGAAAGAGGGGTATCAGAGTGAAGAGCAGGCCAGAAGAGCACATTGCATGCACTTTAAGTTGCCATAGCAAGAGCAGCTGTCACCCAGGAGGGATGAACACTCCAATCAGCTGGAGTCAGGGGAGCCAGGCAGAAGGACAAGACCATGCTGCCTGGGCTGCTGGCACATATGGCTCCAGGATCTCTGCAACCTGCAAAAGCAACTGACTGGGGCCATCTGCCCCCCCACCACTGTCCCTCTGAGGCAGAGACCCCAAAGTAAGTAGTACTGAGAGTCTTGGTACAGCTGGAAGCCTTGCCTGTTGCCAGGCTGCCCCAGAGAGCATCCCTCTGCCCCCTGCCCATCCTGCCCAGGTGAGAAGCAGCAAGAACGTCTGGGTTATTTTAAGCAGGTTATGTCAGTCCTGCCCTCCCTTCCTCTCCCCTCTCTCCCTGAAGCACTGATCACTGTGGCAGGATGGATTTGCCAGACTAAAAGGGCCAATGGTTTAATTGATATGATATGGCAGCTCATATGTAATCTCATTATTCTGTCTAGCAGGACACATTATTCTCTATTTATCACACTTCTGTCATCACAGGTCTGTTGCTCCTGTGCTTTGAGGACAACAGATCATGCCTTTCTGCTGGGGAAATCTCACGGGGGGCAGGAGCAGAGTCAGGGGTTCTGCAGCAGCAGACAAAGCTCCTGGATGCATCTGCCTCTAATCTCCATACAACAGAGCTGGGAAATGTGAAAGGTCTGGCCAAGGAAGAGCTGGGGTGTTTTCAGTGAGCAATAAATCTGCTGGGAAATGAAGTCTTTGCAACTGTGAATGGGGTCTGGGGGGGTGGCACAGTGTTGCCTAAGTGGGAAATCCAGTTTGCATCTGACAAATGTGGATTTGCCCTCCCAACCTTCTGCAAAGAGTGAAGGAGGGGAGTCTCTACCAGCAAAACAAATCTGTTCTGCTGTTCTCTATGCTAAACTGTCTGGCTTCTTTTTCTTTTGTATTTAAATCAACCTAAAGCTGAAAGGAGAAAGCAAGGAAATAAATAATGTGAACATACAAAAAGAAAAGAGTTTCAGGTCAAAAATGTCTTGCTTGATTGAAATGTTCTGACACAAAATTATTCCCTTTTCTACACCATCCTCTCCTCCTCGATTTTCTCGCATTGTCCCTTAAAACAAAAACAGTTATTGGACCAGTCCTAGGTGTATTTGTGCCCATGCTGTTTTAGCAACAACCCATAGCACTGCTGCTGCTGGCTGCTATTGTGTCCTTCTGACAGCTTAGCATGGCAAGCAAAAAAACCATGGCTTGTTAGAGGGATGTGCCTACAAGGACTTCCCAAAGGAGCACAGTACATGGATATGTGTGTGTAGACTGGGAGGCTAGGGGGTGTTGGAGGGGAGAGCCAGGCATCTAACAAAGTGTCATAGGCACAGCAGCCACTTGTACAGCTCTTTTCGTGCTCATATCTGAAAATGCCTTGCAGAGGATGGGAAGCATAATTAGCACAGTATGCTGTGTAGGATGGATGTTAAAGCAATTTGTGTAGCAGACAGATACTACAGTATTGAATAATATAGACGTTAAACCAATGACCCAGAATCTAGCCAGCTAAAATCTTAATCCCCTTTAAATAGATTTGCAGACATCCTTTCATGGCAAACATTTGATCCGAGCAGACACTGCGTGCTGGTGTGTTGTATTTATAGAGCACCATGACAAAAGTTAGAGATGTTTGTGCTTAAATAATGCTATTTTCCACTGTTAATTTGTCAGCACAGTACTGTCTTTCACAACACGCTTTTGAGATGGAAAGAAAAAGTACATCAGCTCTGGATCCACAGGCAGATCAGAAACAAAAACCTCTGTGCAAGCAAAGCCCACAAGACCCAGCTGTGGAGCAGGGCTATCTGAGAAGCCCTGACCAGGAACAGGCTTTATGTGCAAATAACACTCGGGCTGGGGCTTGGCACACTTGTGGTGAATGTGTCATTTGACAAAATCAAATTCTCCCAAAACAGCAAATGGAATGGTTGAAAATTTCTGTGAGTTCAGTTTGCATTCAGTAGTCTGGATGGACATGAGAAAGAGGCTGAGATGTAGACTGGATTGCTTTGGTGCTTCTGGAAGGAGCTGCTTCCATCTGGAAGTTCAAAAATGAGTTTACAAAATTGACAAGGTGAAGTTGACTTTCCTCTGACTGCTTTCCTCTGTCATCAGAGCAGACCCAGCAAGGGTAGAGGGGATCATGGTTCATACCCATTTTCTGCCAACAGAAGCTAAACTCAGACTTCCAAATACCTCTTTTTTTTCAGGAAAGTGCCCTAGCAGCTGAGACATAAAAAGGAGTAACAAAAAGACCTATTAACCATCTTCTGGTAAAAATATTTTATTTTTATATGTGAGCAAGCACTAATTGTAGCAAAGACTAATGTCTGGCTGTTCCCACTCCTTCAGCCATCAGGCTACCAAATTACTCAAGGTTTTCTTTAATCTGCATTTAACAATTCTGAAAAGTATAGTTGTTTATAAATGAGAAACACGCTCCTGTGCCTAGAGCTCAGAGTGCTCAAATGGGATACCAGAGACTTGTGTCCAAGACTCCAGACTGGGAATTTGGCTCAAATACTCTTTCTGCCTAATGCTACCTTACTGTTCACTCAGTCATGAGTGATATCCCTTGGAAAGCCAGTATTTTATTTTCTAGTTTCTTTCATTCCAGGATTTCCTTAATAAAGTCAGTTATTTTCTTTGCAGGAGAGTAATACCCAATGCAGGTAAACATGCTGAGTTTAATTTTCATCTTAGCATTCCTTCATATATGGTTCCTTATCTATAATAATAATTTGAAAATATCCCAAGAACACTTCTGTTCTGTGCTTTGTGAGCAGAAGTTAGAACAACAAACTAGAGAGGGGCTTTCAGCTACTGATTGTCTTCTGCTGATAGGACAACCAGCACTATGTTCCCATTCATGGTGTTAGAAAGATGCTGAGATTCTTAGTTCTAATTATTCCTACCAGAAGACAGACACAGAAATTCATTCTTCTGATGATTAGAAATCTTCTGATTTTCCTCCTCAATTTATTCATGAGGATAATTTATACACATTTGTTCTTCTGCCAGTATTGTTCAGCTCTCAGATCTTTTCCCTTTCACTTTTTTTTTCAGACTTTCACTTCCCTGCTCATCCTAGTAACCCTTTTCTGTACATGCTTCTGCTTGAACCTGTGGCCCCTCAGTGCCAGCTTCCACAATACTGCAAATATTCCAGATAAGTCACTATGAGCATCTTACAGCCTGGCATTCATATTTTGCTAACTCCATGAAATATCTTACTTAGAGACATGTAAGATAAAAAATTAACTTTTTTAGCTCTTCATTATGCAGGCTTCTCCTGTTACCATTCCCAAGTGATGAACTTTTTTATTGGAATAAAAATTATTGCAAGTTCATTTTATCTGTGTCTTTATTTCTCATGTTTCTTTATGACACCATAGACACACTTCACTTGCTAGCTAACCATCCACATTTTTCCTTCTATCTTTTCTGGACAATGCTTTCTTGAATTCAAGTCACAACTGCTGTTTTATTTTATGTTATTTATCTGGGACAAAAAAATAAAGCACTCTCAATGCCCAGGAGAAATACGAGCAGCAATAACACTAAAGCAACCTCTAGAAGATCCTGAATTATATAGTTATTTACAAGTTTACAAGCTGGAGGTCTGTGGAAAAGGCCATTGTGATTTCTGTCTTGTTAGTGAAAACCTCAGGTCCCTAGCAAGGAGGGGGCTGCCTTTTCTGTGTGACTGCCCCTGGCTCTCCCTGCATTGGGTTCCTGAAATAAAGTGCAATACTGAATGGAAAAACTTCTGGCAAGACCAGGATAGGAAGTTTTGGGGCTAGAAGTGGCTATTGATGCATTGCTTAGCAGGGCACTTAAGCTCAGGAATCCAATTATCTTTTAATAAAACACTGGGCTGCCTCATGTTAGGCATATGCACTTATATCTTACCAAAACCAGAACCCTCATGGAAATAAAAAATAAGAATAAATACATATAGCTCAGCTATATACTTCCTAAATGTATAGATAGAAGAAGAAAAGAAAAAGTACTTCAACATCAGCTACATGTTCCCCAAATGAATCATGTAACAGTGTACAGCTCTTTCCCAAGGAAAAATCCTGATTTAGACATAGCTGTTGTGATGCTTGAGGCCTCAATTAGGAGTACAGGAGGAAAGGGTGAAAGGGAAAATATAGGCTGAGGATCAAGTATTTGTTGACTTTTGCTTTTTGTAAGCCAAGAGCATGCAGAGGCTTTGGATTCACCATGTGTGTGACCAAGCAGAGTATTTTCAGGATGTCTAAACTTTCAAAGGGCAGTGTGGGGGCTAATTCTGTAGATCAGGTTTTCTTTCATGTGCTTCCAGTTAGCACTCTGGACTACTTAGCCATTCTGCAAAAGCCACATTATAGCCTCGTGGAGTGTTCTGCAAAGAAGACATTCTTCTGTATTTCACTTCCAGGATTTTTATATGGGTGAAAGAAAAGGAAAATCACAGAAGAAGAAAAATGTCATGTTTTTCAGAATGATAACTTTGCTCACACCAGTGATCCAGTAAAGGTGAAATGGCATCTCATACTTTTTGCTCACATCAGTGATCCAGTAAAGGTGAAATGTCATCTCTCTTTGCCACAGGTTACTAGAGACTTAGATGCTTGCCTGTAAATAATGGGTCTAATCCTGTATTTTTAATGCAGACTGAGTTCTGAGTGAAACCTGTGAATGCATTGCCTGTGAGAGGCCTGCAGGATTTGACCAGCTGCAGTCAAAGAGTTTGTTAAATGTTTAACCAAATTAATCAGCTTTCCAGCTCCAGTAGATTAGAATCAGGCTGGGTGAAAGCAGGGATCCAGAAGCTGTGGCTGCCTGTGTGTCCAAGCTATCTTTGCAACATCTGGAAAAGAGAAAGCCAGCTGCCCTGGGAGCCTGACGGTGTCAGAGGTTGTCACTAGTTGCAGGGATGAGTTTCTCATTTTTTAGACACAGTGGCAAAACATCTTGTTCTTCAAAGAGCAGCCATTGTGCTGGTATTGGGTTGCAAATCCCCTGCCACCCCTGCTCCAACACGTTATCTGGCTGGGATTACTGAGAAACTTTAAAGATGAGCTCCTGTCATCCAAAAACTGACAAGTGGCCTTAAAGAAAACATTTGCTCGGAGTGTGGGCTTAATGAGCTCTGATGTTATCTTGGAGACCAAATGCCTGATGGTTTCTAAATGAGCTGTGGGCTGGGTTATTGCCTTTCCCTGACAGTGAACAGAGCAAGACAAAGCAGGGAGGGCACAGAGAGCAGGGCAAGGAGGAAATGCAGTGGGCTCCTTGGAAAGGCTGATGAGCAGAGTCTATGGGACAACAGCAGTTGGAGGGACTGCTTCAGGTTCAGCACACAGCAGGTTCAGCATTACCCCTGTGCACAATTGCCCTGCTCTATCTGGTTGTGGGTTGAGATGAATTATGCCCACTAAAAACTTAGCACTAACAGTCCAGGGAGTGAACTTAGCATCTCTCTGTTTCCACTGAACACCTTCTACTACAATATCACCTTTCCATGGCCAGCCTACCTCCAGCATGTCAGTGGATGTGGTGACATCCCCCCAAGCAGCTGAGCTGAGAGGGGAAAGGTGTCTTGCTCCAAGACCTGAAGGTCTTATTCTGGGAGTGGGATAAGAAGTGAGAGAGACCTGTTACTGTCAATTAGCTAATGTTTGTGCAAGGGATAGTTGAGCCTCCTTGAGTTTTGTTAACCTCGTGGCCTCTTTGTAAAACCTGTCCGAGTTCATGAGCCTGTTTCCATCTTGTAATTTAAGCCCACACATCCATTCTCCTTAAGGGTGGGGTTAATCAAAATATGGTCTTGGTTAGGGAGAGCAAGATGCTATGCACTGTAGTAGATCATTAGCTGTCCATTTTGGCAGGTAGATGCTCTTGGCACAGGCTCTGTGCATGCACTTCCTCCATTGCTTCACTTTCACAGCTACTTGGAAATTATTTTTCTGCTAGCTGCAGTTTATCATTTGATTTCTTTGCAGGGGTTTGCCTTTCTGGCAGTATCCTGAAGGTACCAAGGCTCTCATCACTTAGCAAATCTAACTGCAGGACCACATTCAAGCAGATTTAGAAAACAAGACAAATGAATCCCCTGCTCTTTTGAAAACATCTCTCTATACTCAAAATATTAAATGTTACCAGTGTCTCTTGCCTTTAGCAAATGAGAGAGTTGTAGGGATTCACTTTGGCCAGACAGAGACACCACAAGTCACTGCCTCTCCATCACTGCTACTGATGCCCAGGGCCTGCATCCTGCAAGTACTGCTCTGGACCACAGCCAACTTATCTACTCAAGACTGTATTTCTCTACTGCATTAGATAGTAAAATGCACACATAGACAGGCCTAAATTAAGTACATTCAAAGGCAAGACTGTGTTTGATCCAAGTCCAAGTTATTTCCTTCACATTAATAATGTCAAGACAGTATTTCAGTATGTATCAGTTGAAAAGTGTCATAATCCAAACACCTCACTGCAAATTCAGTGCTCACAGGCAGGCTGACAGCTTTGGGATTGGCATCTATCCAGAGTTAAAATTTGGTTTACAGAACACAGTACCGTTTTTTGAAACACATTTGGGGGATTTTTTTTTGTGTGTGTGTGCTGGTATTTATGATGCCTAACATTATAGCTTCAGGAATTCTACTTATGTAACACATCCGTGTTTCATTGGAAAGCATTCTTTGAATATGATTATAGGTACCATTTGAAATGGTAATGCTTACATGTTGGATTATAAATATAGGAACTTAGATCTGGGCTGTAAATCATGCCAATAAAATGAATGGAGCAATTCAGACTTGACCCTTCATATTTTCTAATGCAGGAAGAGTCATTTTTAAAATCAGGGTGTAGAAGGAGTAATTTAAAAAATAATNCATTATGAATCTTGGAAATTTTCAATTTTATGTTCAAGCCTCAGGTGTGATTCTAATGCCATTACTGTACTCTCTTTTTAGTCCAGGTTGTTTGGGTTTTTTTGGGTTTTTTTGGTTGTTTTGGGGTTTTTTTTTACACGAAAGCTGCTTTCTGTGTCAAACTGATGGCAGTATCAGTGTCCAGAGTAATTTCTTCTTCCTGTCCTATTCACAGTGGCTGCACCATTAACTTTACCATAAACAGGACTGACCTAGGGTTGTTAACCTGTTTCAACAGGGTCACTTTAGCCTTTTTTTTCATACCCATTGCATGTGACAGGGATGTAATCAAAACTAAGCCAGTGGCCAAACTTCTGTATGGATTCTGGCACACAAAACTTGCTACCACCTATTCACATTATTTGTGTCAGGTGGCTTCAAATGGATCACTGTGGGAAACTTAGACCAGTACTGCAGAAGAAAATGTTTCTTTGAAAGATCTGAAAAATTGTGGTGAAGGTTGCCTTCTCCTGCTGAACTCCAGTGGGCTTCTCATGGAGCTGCTGAGCAAGCTCCATGGAGTCAGACCTGCCCTCTCATGCCTTTGGATGGCTGAATCACAAAAGCCACTGCAAGGGGAGTCATGAATCACTGCTGCCCCCACTGTGCTCATTCTGGGAATAAAAGAAACTGTGCTCTCATCTGCTTTCCAAAGGGTTTCCTAAATATAACCCTGCTGAAACTAAAGCACTTTGCCCAGGAATAAAATCTGAGACTCCTGTTTCTAGCACTTGCTCCAAAGAGGGTGACAGCTGTTGTGCAGGACCATGCCCATGGGCACCTTCCTGAGGGAAATCATGCTTTTATTTTATGTTTTTATAACTGGGATANTTGAATTTGCACTTGTTTGGATTGCAGAGGAACTTCTAGAAAACTGGTAGCCTTGATTGAAAGATCTTTCATGGCAGAGCATTCATCACAACCCTCACTAGGTTGCATTGGCCCAGTAGCTAGTTGACTGCTGCTTCACTTCTACTTTGCCTCTTTCTTTGACAGATCGAAGATCTTGCTTTGTCTTCTCAGGCTTTTCAGTCTAGTGTATAATTGCCAAGTTCCTTTTATTCTGTAGATGTTGATCAAAACATCTTTCAAAACTCACTTGGATATGTTCCTGGGTGATCCTGCCCTGGGTGATCCTGCTCTGGCAGGGGGGTTAGAATTGATGATCTCCAGAAGTCACTTCCAACCCCTAACATTCTATGATTCTATGATGAAAACATTCCTTTATTTTTTGTGAAGTTTACCACAAGTGTCAACTCAGTGTCTAAGAGTGGAAACCATCTAGCCTAACTAGCTACCTAAAATTACACCTCTAGCCTGAGATGGTTTTCTGGCCTCCCTCTGAATTCTGTAGAAGTATATGCTTTTTTTAAAGGGTAATTTGTCATGATTAACACATATCTCACACAGCTCTAAGGATGTATGAGACTTTATTATTAATGGAGTTATGTCTTCTTCCAGGACATTAATAAAAAAGTTAAATAGCAGAGGGTCTAGAGCTGATGTTTGGGGGAATTCTGCAGAAAATAGGTGAGAAACAGTTCTCCATTTAAAATGACACCTGAAACCCCACCTGTTAGTTGACTGATGATCGTTTCAAGGGTGCCTTGTATTACATATTTCCTTAATAAAAATATTTTGTGATACCAAGCCAAATGCATCACAGAAGCTTACATAAATCACATCAACTCTTCCTTCTACTGACAGAGTCTGTAAATCTCCTAAATCTGAGATTACAGTCTAACCTGATACAGATTCCCATCATGGCTGTGTGGGTGAGCAACAAGGGAAGGTGCTCCTTTCAGGAAATCATCTTCTGAACCCTGAATATGAAACCTCTACCTTTTGACCAAAGACTAATGGTGTTTGGAATCTCTGTGCAAAGTGTACCTCTGTGTATTTACAACTATAATACAGAACTGCAAAGACGAACTGTAGCCTCAAGTCAATCATATGCTTCAGATTACAGAAGGCAGTATTTTTAAGGAACTGAAGTGTCTTGAGCATCTGGTCCTTAGGGCCAAAGGTTGTTCAAGTGCAGGATCTTCATCTAAGAGGCTAAGAAAACCTCTGAGACATAAGCCCCAGAACTCCAGTGGGAGTCCAACCAGGGAAAACTTAATCAGGGGTATTTACTATTTCAAACTTCTTTGAAATAGAATGCATTCAATAGAATGAGACATTGAATGCACTATAGTGAAAATAATTAATAGTTTGAAGGCAGTGAAGTCCTGCAGTCTCACCATCCTAGATGAATGCCTCAGACTTGGGGATGTCAAACAAATATCCTGCATTTTTTTTCCACCTAGTTCATTCTAGACCCACAATTAACTCTTTAAACTCTTTGAAAACTAACTGTCCTTTGACATGTCATATAAAGCACTATATGGTGTGATGTTTATTAAGGAAACTAAGCACTTAAGGAACAATATATTATGTCATTACATTAAAAATCAGCATGATCAATATGACATGCTGTTTTGCTGGTTTTTTAACCAGGGAAAATAAGGTAAATGAACAGAGANCAAAGAGGGTGACAGCTGTTGTGCAGGACCATGCCCATGGGCACCTTCCTGAGGGAAATCATGCTTTTATTTTATGTTTTTATAACTGGGATAGTTACAAGACTGCCATGGTCCTTTACAAACATCCAAAGTGTCTGGATTTTTTTTCTTATATCTGACAATACCCATTAAATGGTAATTAAAAAGTGAATTGGAAAGGAAGCATGAGCAGGTTCAGGCTGTGTCTGGAGCAGACAGGAGGGCATCCTGCTTTCTGATCCATTTCATTCCTTCTTGACTGGTCTCTTTGTGGACAGCCTTTCCCCACACAGGGAGAGACCTGTAGGTCTGTGAACCTCCTCTCATTGCACTTTGGGCCTTGATGGAGAAAGGCTAAAGGAAAACTGTGCCTTCACCTTTGTACTGCACAGCAAACATCTCAATGAAATAACTGACATCAACTCAAGCATCAGTCTTCCATTTCCTAAGGGTACAGCTCTAACATCAGAAGTGCATGAGGACCCTGGCACTGTACCAGAAACTACCCACCATGATCTGTTAGAGTTAGTTTGGTCTTCACATCCACTCAACATTGTCCCTTCTGCTTCATTTATCAGCAAAGGGTGGAAACTACAGTTAAAAAACAAGGATATCAGCAGGGCAAGAGCCTTCAATCAGAGGCCACTGAGAGTTCTCAAATGCTAGCAAATTTACTCATGCTCTCTATGGATTGAATACAAGGCATTTGCATAGAAGAAAAATAGCATAACAGATTAAAAGCTCTGACTGTTTGACTGAAAGCCATAATGGGCTCCTCTTGTAGCAGGAGCATCCCTGGAGCTCCTCTCACCAGTCTGTTGTGTTTCCTTGGTGCTGGGCAATGAAGCTAACTCGGAAGCTGCTGGGTCAACATTAAAGGTAAATTACATAGCAACAAAGACAATTGCCAAGGACTCCAGAACAATTAAGCAGAGTCAGGGAAAAGGATTTAAAGCTTTTTTATATAGCAAACAGTCAAATGCTTGGCTGCCTTACCTCCTGCTGAGAGAATTCTTCGTTGGCTTGAGTGAAGGGCCATTTACAGCATTTCAAACAGACTGAAAACCAGCTGTAACTGCTAAAAAAATAATCAAAACCCCCAACAATGTATTGCAGGATGGACTTCCTCCCTATTGGGAACTAATTACTTCTTCAAAGGAAGAAAGACTTAGATGGAGGTTTTTGGAAAGAGCTGGAAATGCAGGCACTTGAGATGAGATCAGGACTGAATTGGCAGTGTACAGAAGGTGATCTGAGTTAGAAGAGTACATGGGCCCACCTTTTGCATGGAAAACATTTGCCACAAGCAGAAAGGATATTATTTCAGCTCATCTGACCAAGATCTGACAAATTAAATGGGATCTTCTAAGTCCAGTGGCTGCTGATACAACAGGGCATACTTCTCGCATTATAGCATCATAAGAAAAGAGCCAAGCTTATCTGCTCAAAAGGAGCTTTTTGAGGGAAAATAGTACCTTCAGTGTTGGCATTTTGAATCCTTTAATATGCAACTACTTTAAANTGATGTTTATTAAGGAAACTAAGCACTTAAGGAACAATATATTATGTCATTACATTAAAAATCAGCATGATCAATATGACATGCTGTTTTGCTGGTTTTTTAACCAGGGAAAATAAGGTAAATGAACAGAGAGTGAGATGCTGGGGATTGCACTGTTGGGAGAATGCACTGTTCCTTATTGGCTGTACAGAAACTGTAATTAAGGCTCCTTATTTCCATTCAAAGACTGTGAGTCAACCAAATAGGGCTTTTTCTGACCTTGACATGGGGGTTTCATGCTCAGAGTTGGCTGCTGGTCTGGAACAGAGGTGTGCTCAGCCCCAGGGAGTTCTTGAGATTATATAAAATTCATATAAAAATTTAATTTATAAAATTATATAAAAATCCAATGTACACTCTGCTTAAGGTGGCATGGTGAGGAGAGGGGAAGCACTGCTTTTAAAGTATCTTCACTTCCCTCTGCTGACCCTATAGAAATTTAATTGACATTTAATCCATATGTGGACATAGTAAATGTCAGATTGGTGACAGCTGATCACCATACATGTCCTTTGCACCTGACAATTCATGGACCTTTCAGAAACATTTTGCATATATCTGGATGAGATTGGCATTATCAGCATTTCTGCTGTGATCAGCAAAGAAGATGGCCAGGAGATAGAAGGGAGCAGGGGTTGTGGAAATCTTAATGCACATTGCCATGTATTTTCAGATTTAGTGTAGGCATCAAGCACTTCAGGCCTGTAGTAGGATGCCTCACCCCAGCTCCTGAAGTGGTGTGAGCCTAAACACTACTTGTTTGTCATCCAGAAATATTCCAAAGCAACACTGAATCCAGATTTTTTTTCTCTGCTCCACACTGGGAGAAACAGAACTGGAAAGACAAACTCCATCTTCTGCTAAACAACATTCTAAGTAATACTGTAGATTCCATGGGCATCATTGCTACTAACAAAACAATCTACTCAGCTCAAATGCACTCCAGCTCAGTGCCCATGCTTTCTTCTCCACAGAGAAAATGATGCCATTAGTGTCAGCAGTGCTGCTTTTTCATACCAGTTGTGTGTGGTGTCTTCAATGATTGTTTGGGGTTTCTTTTTTAACCCCAGTTTTCAAGCCATGGCAAATGAAAACAAAACTCTGACAGCTATTTCAGCTGTAATACAGAACACTACCAGCAAGCTACACAACAGACCTTGGAAGTTTCAGTTTACAAAGCATTTAAAGGCAATTTTTGCAAGCACAGTTATATAAACAACTGGAAATGCTGAATGTTTTTTGACTTCATCAGTGCTAGCAGGGAAGTCATGTAGCTGGGCAGAGAGGCAGGGAGGACTGAGTGAATGGGATGCTCCTTGGCTATGCTGAGCAAGCAGATGCATGACTGCAGCAGCTAATGTTCATACCCAGGCAGGATGATGTCCATATTTGTGGGGTGAAGCCAAAAACTGTGGAGTTTATTAGCCATTCATCTTTCAAGAAAGACATTAAACACTGTGCTTTTGTTTGGATCATGTGGACACTCATTCTCCTTTAGTGCTTGCCCTAGGTAAAACATGTGCTCATCTGTCTTGAGATAAAATCTCTTCACTGCTATATTGCATAGTAAATATTTAGCACTTGCACTCTTCTACACTGCACTGTGACTATATCATCTAATGACACGTGCTTATAGTCTCTGAGATGAAAAGTAATATATCAATACTGTCATGAAATATAAATTGAAGATACAGGATCATTTCAGATATGAAGCTTCTGAGAGCAAGGATGGTCATTTATTTCCATACTGCCTGAGACAGTGGAACCCTGACTCAGTCGCAGACTCTGTAGAGGCATCATAATGCAAAAAATCATAATGCAAGTTACAGGGAACTAAAATCCACACTTAACTCCCTATAAAATTTCCCATAAGCTCTGTCATGAAGCCTCCTATATATCAGCTGAGGTTTCAGTGGGATGCAAAAAAATCTGTGTCCTGCTACCAAAGTGGCTATTGCAGATTAAGCCACTGATTTTTTGATATCTGTTGTACATCACCAAACCCATTGCACTTTAGCAATTAGATTTCTATAGTCAGTTTTGCTCCTGAATCAATTTCCAGCATGATGTGATCATCAGTGTTGAGCTACTTTAGCCTATTTCCCTATATCCATAGAGCTCAATTACCTTCTGTGGAGTAATTTTGGATTTACACAGCCTGAGCATGAATGAAATGCACTAGTCATGCTCTTTAGAGGAAAGTGGTGAGGAGGACAATTCTTTTCAGCCCAGTGAACACACTGACGTCATGAAAGTGATTTCTGCACAGCCACACAATTCCCTGGATAGAGAAAGCAGGAAGGAATGTGTGGGTGTATGGGTGGAGCTTCCCTTTGCCTCTTCTCTCCTGACAAAAATGTTGCCCCTTTGTAACCCATTAAATCTTTTAATATTCTCTTAATCTTTTCTTTTTTTTGCTCCATTTTAATATGGATCATTACATGCAGCTGCTAGGATTAGATACCTGTATCTGTATGCCATGGAGTGGGGGCAGAGAGGTTTGATATGGCTCTGCTAAGCCTTGCTTTCCCCTTCCTGTTTCAGAACTGCTTTAGAGGTGTGAAACAAGGCAGGGAGCAAGGGAATTAAACTCTGTTGTGGCACAAGGCAGGGAGAAAGGTAATTAAACTCTTTTGTGGCAAAGGATTATGCATAGCATTTATTATACCTCCAAATGAGGAGACAAAAGAGAGGATAGTAGGGGGGAAGGCTGATATTAAAGCCAACTATCACCTTAATCAAAGCAAGCCTCAAAAAACCAATGTGATGGCTCAAGACAAAGAACCACAAATAAGCCAGCCAATAAACTGGTCATTTTTTCTGCACGTGCTGGCTGCATTAGCAGCCTCTCCATGGCTTAGGCCAGATGACAGAAGAGATTCAGGCAGGAGAACGTCAGCAACAGCTGCTCTGGCTGCTGCTTCAGTATTGCCTGGCTACCATTGATTTCCCATTCAGCCCCTTCAGATGTACCAGCTTTGCCTCACTGCTTCTCAAATGCAGGCTTCTGTCTGCAGGCTGCATGGCACCCAGCTATCACCCATCAGCTGCTTGATTGCACTCAGCTAGAGACTGGCAGTGACAGACATTAATGGGGGCACTAGCAGCATTATTAATGAAGGTTCTGCTTTTCTGCTTCCCTGGCCTGCTCGGTTTGGAGATCAGTTCAATTGCTCACACTGAAATGACCCCATGCAAAATCACACAGGGAAGAGGAAATAGAGTTGCAGCATTTCCCAAGTGTAAATCACCTTGCATGCTACTTTACTGGATTGCTATGCATTATAACACCTATATATATGTATATATATATATCCATAT
>VYZU01000014.1:355420-395354 GCA_013401355.1 Ceyx cyanopectus | reverse complement strand
GCAGCTCTTGTCTGGTACTGCTTGCTATTGTAATGGAGACCTGGGATAAAGGAACTGAAGTGATACCTTAAATACAAATATCACTAAGCAAAACTACTTGCAAGCAGCATGAAGTAGAGCAGTAGGAGTGACAATGATCAGGGTAGCTTTCTCAGAATGTGAGTTGGTGGATTCTCATTTGCTAGAGCAAGAACCCAGGCTAACACTTTGGTGTAAATCACTGAACATCTACTCAGCAGAGGAGCTGTGACCAGAACACAGTAAGTCAGAAGCATGTTACAAAAAAGGCAGATGGAACATAGGAAGTTTAACAATCTCCATTAAAAGCAGAAGGGAATAAGTATTGGATGCTGTTAAAAGCACAAACTAGAGCAAAGACGAGTCTGGGGTGGGTTTCATACTTAAGAACAATCTAGGTAAATTGGAAAGAACCTAGAAAGCAGCAACAAGGGATTTTGAGAGAACATGCCCTGTGAGAGGTTAAATGATCTAGGTTAATTCTGCTTGCAAAAGAGAGGACAGAGAAGAAAAAATATAGAGTAGTAGGAGTGAGGGAGAGCAGAAGTAACTGGTATCTTTATCAAAGCAGTATTTTCACGATGATTTTTGTAGGACAAATAATACTCTCAATGTCATTAATGAAACAGTAAGGTAGTTACAAGGTGGGGAGTGCAGGGGTGGGAATGTCATCTGAGAGCAGATGAAAAGAAATAGGTGATTGAAAGAAGCTGTGATCTGAGACTTTTTAGGAATGAACATATTTCTTTGACAGGTGATCCTGTCTGAGAAGAGCAGTTTTAATGTCTCTAAGCCTTGTGCTCCTTTGATTCAATACAAGGTAGTGAATATAAGCTCATCAATAAACACTTCAAATTGCATACACATTATTAGCAATTACCAGAACTAAACCTACACTATATTGCCTTAAGTCAAGGCAATACTTTCATCCCACTGATTTATTCCATCAGAGCTGGGAATAATGTTGATTAAATCAGCTTTTGTTCTTCACTCTTCTAAAATGACCTTAGTCCTTGACAGATGACTCCTGTGTAAGTCTGGAATCCTTACACTGACAGAATTTACACATACTCTGTCTAGGAAGAATTTAATTTTTATCTTCCTTGACAAGACAGAAATGCCAGAGGGCTCTGACATAATGGATGGATCAAGAAGCTCAGTAGCACACCTCTGTCCAGCACCAAGGCTTGCAGTGGCTCCTGGTTTGATGCTTGGCCAACTGATTTAGCCTTTCAGCAATCCCAGCTCCCCTGTTAAACTGAAAGGCATGTTTGCCTTGCTGGCACTGTCCATGATCCAGCCACTCCAAAGAGCAGTTGTTCTCACTAACTCAGGATGTGCAGAGATGCTCAGAGCAGAGAGCTCAGCACTGGACCTTGTCAAAATGTCCAGTGAGGGTGAGGAAACTTCATGACATTGGTGGTAGCATCAGTGATTCATTTATCAGTGTGTACCCTCATGTCACTAGTAGAGACCAGAATTTTACCTCTCAGTTGATGGGTCACAAATAGGTTGTTTTTAAACTTCATTTTAAGTAACTTGGACTCAGACTGTTGTTCTGTGTTGTTGAAGAAGGTACCACTCAGCTGGATGCATTCCTGAGAGAGCTGCTCTGGATTGGACAAGATCTTCTTGAGGTCCCTTCCAACTCCTGCCTTTCTGTGTTTCTGTGATATGCAGCATTTCTGTTATACACTTGCTAAACTGTCAAATTGTCTCTCCAGAGTTTAGCTTTCTTAGAGCATGAAGCAGCTAAAGTAAAAATAAGACTGTAACCTTCATGTATGATGTGAAAACAGCTTGGGATTGAGGTTAGTGTTATTCTAATGAGGGTATAGGATGACAGTGAGGTGTTTGCTTTTGATTTTTTCTTCATATTCCCTCTTTGTTAAATTAAAGCTTGAAGGTTTTTTCTCTTTTGTCCTTGGGCATGTGGCCACCTTTGTATATTTTCCCCGGTCTACGCTTTTCCTCTTTGAAAAAGTGAAATAAGTGCAATTCTGTGCCGGAAGAGAACTGTAGTGCAGTGAACCTCCAGCAGGTGGCAGCAGCGGACTAGGGATAGCTGCTTACTTGGCTCTGCACCTCAGGGGGTTTATTTATTGAGCCATTATTTGCTGCTCCGTAGTTAAAAACCCCTACTTTTTGTACTTCGATCTAGGATGTGGCATGTTTGCTACATAAGGACAATATGACATTGATTTTCAGGTTAGCCTATTCCTTCATAATAAATTTATAAGCACAAAGTTAAGTATTTTGATGATAATATACCTTAAATGTCTACAGCAGTGAAAATGACTAGGTTGTTTTTAACAGGAAATCCATCTGGTGGTCAAACTTCTTTTAGAATTAATTTGTTTCTCCAAATATATGTATTGTCAACACTTTTTTTCAATAAAATATGTGTTTCAGATAGATATCCTAAGCAATGATACTGTCTTAACCTTGAATAATTTTTAGTATGGTTACCAACATGACTTCTGAAACTTGTGAAGCCGATTTTGTGATACGTTTTCATGGTTATAAATGCCATCAACACACAGAATTGCAGCTAGGGAGCAGTTAGGAAATTATATGCATGTTAATATGGAAATATGGAAATCTGGCTTGATGGATTCAGTTCTTCTAGCTTGGTGGTAATGGATTAATCCTCACAAATTTTGTAGGTCATTTCCCAGTTTAGCAGCATTATAAAATAAAATACATTACAGTTGGACATCTTGTATAGTTCTTGTTCTGCTGTAAAGTCTCTAAAGGTTGCAAGCTTCTCAGCAGTCTCTTGGCTTCAACTAGCTCAATTATATTTGAATATATTTTGAAAAGTAAGGTTCTGATAATCCCTCTTTTCAGCCTCAGCA
Source organism: Ceyx cyanopectus (assembly GCA_013401355.1). Classification (NCBI taxonomy): domain Eukaryota; kingdom Metazoa; phylum Chordata; class Aves; order Coraciiformes; family Alcedinidae; genus Ceyx; species Ceyx cyanopectus. The sequence goes on along the minus strand of VYZU01000014.1, from coordinate 392,478 downwards.
GTCTGGCTACCATTTATTTGGTTAAGGGCAGATTAATGTCACTTGTAGGCTGTAGTTCTGTTTCAATAGCAAATTGCTCACCCTTGATAGATCCTGAATGGCACTGAGGGAGAACGTGCAATCTGGGGATGTGGAAACAGGATTGTATGTGAGCTCCTTGTTGCTGTTTCTGCTGTGATGAGCTGCTGACATGCTTTAGTATGGTCATTAAAATGAGCTGGGTACACAGTATGTGTGTGTCTTTTTTTTTTTTTTTTTTTAAAATTACTTGCAAATAACTCCTTTTTTTTTTTTTTTGAAACTTAAAAAAATCTCTAACTCTTTTTCAGCCAGAAAACCTTGCACAGAAGCTTCCAAACCTCGTGGAATTGTGAGTTTGTGTAGGAGTTCTAATATAATTTTATTATGCTGACCCATCTTATTATAAAATACTGCTAGAATGTATTGCTTGCACATAATCTACCTCTGAAGTGTGAAGGGCTTTCTTGGAGGGCAAGAAAGGTTCATTCTTTGTTAGGTTTTTATAATTTCATGTTTCTTGTATAACAAGAACTGTTACACTTACAGTGCTAAGGGAAAAAAGATTACTCCCAAGTGCAGACTCCTGTCACCATGATAAAGCTCTGGATCCTCCCAATGCAGTGGTCAGATGGTTGTGACAGAGCCAGAGTAACAGGTTACTGCCTCCAGCCCATCCCTAGCTGCCATTTCCACCCCAGTTATCTCCTGCTGATTGTGTTTTTTTGGAGCCAAGTTACAGGTAACCCAATGGAAGCAGGAAGGGTAGTAACTATGTAATGATGGCTGCTCCAGGCAGAGTAGTTTATCTTAGCTTGCCCAAAGAATGGATGTCATGTGAACTGTATTATTTTGGCAAGTAATTTTGAACTGTAAGCCTCTGAGTCAATGTTTTCTTCCCTTTTCTTGTAAGGTTATGATTTCATTATAAGGTAGGATTGGCAGCAGGAGGGTTAAAAGGGTCAACCTCTTCCCCCTGCTTTTAACTTACTTGGCTGACTTTCAGTTAAGTCACTGATGGCCATTGATTCTGTTTGTTTAATGGAAAGCTCCAGAGAGAGGGAGGTGGGAATCTGAGGAGTCTGATGCCTTCAGCTGCCTGATCTGATCTTCATTTGGCCCTTGACACCACACCTTGCTGTGGGACCACAGTGTAATTGTACTGTGGGTAGGGCACTGCAGCCTCCACCAGTCTTGTCTCTTCATGCTCGTGTCTGGAGAGTATGTTTATGCTCTGAAGCAGTAAAACAAATATTTTTGTATTTGGGATACTTAGTATTTAATGATTTGCCATGGGGCAAATCTCCATGTTATCTGATGGTGCCTTTCAGAAAACCTGTATAAATCACAGCTTACAAGGATCTCTTCCAAACACTGAATTGTAGGAGTTGGACCTAATTATTTGAGGTTCAGTAAGCTTAGTTGTACCACCATTATCCCCCACGTTCTGGTGGTCTAGAGAGAACTGCACTGGGCCTGTGGTTTGTGTAGCTCTAATGGAGCAAGTCAGTTTTTGATCAGACAATAATAGGTACTTAGTTGACAAAGAAACCACAAAAGAAGGATTTATTTAAAGGATTTATTTCTAATTTGTTACAGTAGCTTTACATTTTGAAAGGCAAAACAACTTATTTTCATTTTCCTCAGAGTTACATCCTTAGCCATTTACTATGTAGTTTTATAAACTCCACTATTGTATTTGTTTCTTTATATTGTGTCCCTCCTGCTGGGATACTTGGTGTAGATCCTCCTAATAGACTTTTTTTTTTCTATCTTGAATGAAATATTTCACAAGTATTTTCAGAAACTGAGCTAAGGAGGAGAATTACCATTCTGAGGTTCTATATAAGGATTTCTACAAACATATCTGCTGTTTTTTTACATTTTTAGTAAACTGTAACTGGCTGCAATTTTTACAGAAAAAAGAGAAGGCTCAGATGCTCCATGCAGTTGAAATGTTAATATATGTCTTTTTTTTCCTTGTTCTGCCTCTGATTTCCTGAAAAGACAGGCTCCTAATTTAGTAAACACTGTTTGAATAGAATGGAAAAAAATACACATACTAATAATTCCCATGTGTGCTGAAGCAGTTGGGCATGAAGTACTTGCTGTTCCTTTGCAATTAGATATCGATACTTGAAAAATGTGTTACCATTCTACTAGACTGGTTCATTTTCCCCAGTGTCGATGGCAATTGTGTAATGTTACTGGTAGTACTGGCCGTGCTACAGCAGAGGGTGCTCAATGCCCTTCCTGAGAGGTCTGGCCAACCTCAGTAACTACATAAATGACTGGGTTTTTCTTTTGAAAATGTACTCTAGGATTGAAAAACCCCCTTGCAGTGAGTAGATCATGACCTGTTTTTTTTCAGTCAGTAAAGATATAGGAGTTTATGTGCAGGGAAAAATGTTTATAATTGTATAACTTGTGTGGGTTTGGGCTTTATTTTTTTTTCTTGCCCAGCATTTAGTGTGGAATAAACAAGGGGATCAAATATGGCTCATCCTGGTTATTCTGTCTTCTTCATTCTGTTTCCTTTTTTTTTTCCTCTTACCACTCAAAACTAAAGCCCATTATTATTGTAACTGTGAATGTTTTGTTGTTAAATAATTGTATGTAAGTATTTGTATGTATTCTCTTTTAGTTTTATGTTAAACATTTAGTAGTCTAAGTGAAATTTAAGTACCTATCCCTTGCCAGTTTCCACAGTTTTTGTGGTCATAGAGGAATGGCTTTGAGGGTGCTCTTTCAGTCTGAAATTGGATATTTTGCAAACTGATTATGTAGCAGAAGTCCTTGAGGGTAACAGGTGGTGTCCTCTGCTTTTTTCTCCTCCCCCCAGGTACCTTCATTCAAATAACATAGTTGTTGTACCTGAAGGTAAGTAATCTACGAGCTCATAATAAGTGGCAGGAATCATAAAATATTAATTTATCTTCTCTGAAGAGGCCTATTTTTCCTTTATTTTCCCATAAAACATTAAAGATTTTAATACAAAATATACAGGAGTAGCTCTTAGTTGATAATCTCTTTGTTTATGCTGTGTTAAATTCTTTAATGAATTCTGTAATGCACCTAAATGCTGTTTGCTTCAGTCCTAATTGCAGAAAGTGAAAAGTCTAAGTGGCACTTATCTACGGGAACAAAAATCCAGAGTGTCTTCTACAGAATACTCTGCTGGTTTAGATTCTGCCAGATCTGAACCCTGAAATATCAACAACTTGTACTAGTTTCTCTTAGCTGTGTGCCCAGCTTCAGAAAGTACTTTACACTCTGAGTAGATAAAGCAGAGGTAATGGAAAAAGTGATTTCAGAGCGGAATTGTCTGAGGGGAATTTAGAAATGGGAGGATTCTGTTCATCACTGTTGGTTTGTTGTTTTTTTCTGGCCTGTCTCCCTGCCAGCAGTGCTGTTTGTCAGCTAGTGAAGCCTTTCCACAGATCATGTCAGTGCTGAGACCGGCTTCTCTGCACCCAAGGGTGCTCAGACATAGGTGTTGGGTGCTGTGGCTTTTTTTCCTCTCCTAGTCCTGTTAGGATTTCTCCCATGACTGTCGGGTCACGTTCATGTTTTAATCTGTTCTCTCACAAGCCATTGGCTCCCTGGTTAAACTGCAGTTTCTGGACCTAAGTGATAATGCCCTCGAAATTGTGTGTCCAGAGATTGGCCGCCTGAGATCTTTGCGTCACCTGCGCTTGGCTAACAACCAGCTCAAGTATTTACCTGCAGGTAAGTCTGACTGCCTGAGGGATTAGAGCAATGACAGATTCCCTTTGAACTTGCTGTGCAGAGTGATCTGCTTTAGGTTTATTTCTATCTCACAGTCGAAGCACTGTTCAACTTGCTTTTAAAGCCAGGCAGGAATTGCCATTGTACCTACTGTACTGAACATACTCTGCTGTAAGGAAAAAGAATGTACAGTCTGGATGTACATCCTTTTGAAGTGGGGGGGGGGAAATGTATTTAACAGGCTTTGCCATTGCATCAAGTAAATATTGGACTTCCTTCCGAAGACAGAAAATGCCAAGGACAACTGTCGTTGTGATAAAATGATGTTTCTTCCAGTTTTCCAGAATATAAAGAATTCCAGGCCTTTTTGCCCAAGAGCCCCTTTCTTGTGTTTTCTAAAAAGACACGTGTCTAGTAGGTTTGCCTGTGGCAGTTCTACCTCACTATGACAGTAAATAACAAAAGTTTGTCTTATTAGTTTATAATAGAAAAGTAAAATTTATTCAAAGCAAATGTGACACAAAGTCAGAAAAAGTTGGCCGTAGGCAGATTTTGAATTATGTTTTCCTTCTAAATACTTTGATACACAGACATAACTACTTACTCTTCTTCCATCGCCCTTGTATCTTTCCAGATAAGATGATGATGGTTGTAAAATATATTTTTATTTTTTAATCTTTCTCTGGTGCATTTGCATTTTCTGATCTGCAGAGATGATAAAAGTCTAAGGCCAGCATTTCAGAAAACTGGTTTAACTTAATCTAACAGGATTAGCTTTTGGCTCTAATTTTAACTAACTTCCGAATGTGACCTTGATTTGTTTGTAAGTTCACATTGCTTGTCCTCAAGAAATATATTGCAATTGCTCATTGAAGTTTTGGGTGCAGAAATGTGTCCTTTCCTTGTATTATTCTAGGCATAATCATCTTAATCATCCTTTGACTTATTCTTACTATGATTAGAAAGGGGAAAAAACCCAAACATTTTGACTATGTAAATTCTCTGGAATGAAATTAGATAAACCTGTTAAACATTATGACCCAAGGCCAATAAAATTTCCATCAATTTTCAGATGTCCTACATTCAAAAGAAGGGAGTGACTCGAGTGTGCTTTATGTTCCTCAAAGATAATTTACCTTATGGTGCTGTACCATGAAAGAAAGACTTGTTCAAAGAAAAAGTGACACATTTTCTGCAAAACTTCACACATTCACTTAAAAAGGCTCCAAAAAAGACTTTCAAAAGGATAATTTACATTACTGAAGAGTTGATTTTGAGTCTCCAAAATGTGATTGGGAGCTGCTATCAGCCACATAGACACTGCAGTTAATTTCCCCTGAAGTTTACAAAGTGTGAGCATTGCCCCAAAGTGCATTTTAGTCCTGTGTGCATGAACACTTTGCTTGCTTAGAAATACTACTACTGTTGCCTGGGTCTGTATGGGAGAATCTGGTCTTTCTGGTTTTGCTGGCAGTGCACCATTGGTCTGTGAAGTGCCATGGCTGTTATCATCACTCATCCTGTCTGTGCAGGTGCTGTCACAACCAACATGACTGCATGTCATACAGTTGGAGTGTTATCAGTCCCAGCAAGATTAATCTTTCACTTACACTGGAGAGTTTGCCCACTGGAGAGTTAATCTGCTGCATTGAGTGTTTCCTCAACATAACACTTCCTGAAGAGAGATATATTCCAAATAGATATTCAGTTTTTTGAGTTGCAGAGATTTCAGAGATTATTTAGATAACAAGATCTTTGAGTTTGAAAATAACATTTATGCTCAACAATTAAAAAAAAATAGAATAAAATAGTAAGCTTTGATGAATTGCTTTATCCTTAATTATATTCATAGCATGAATCTTCATGATAGTGTTAAATAGCATTCTGTCAAGGAAGCTAGCAAAGTTAATAAAATAAAATAAAAAACCTGGGATGAGATGTGATTTCAGTGCAGTACATCATTTTACTGTGTTAACAGCTTGCTTTCCAGCTGATACGCATTCCAGTGCATTGTTAGGGAAAGATAGCTCTTAATTGTTCTTAATTTATAATGATATAGCTGTAAGATGTAAATAATGATATATTATCTACATAAGTTATAAATAAGAAGATCTAATTTAGCTTCTACTAGTGCAGCTTGTGCAAACTTTAAAGATCTGTGCTAAAAAAGCAGCTTTCAGGTGTAGGTGATGGTCTTTTATGCAAGTAACTTTTCAAAGCTTATGACCATGGTTTTCTTTCAGCCTGCACACATCACACAACTGGCAGTGAACTGGTTGTCCCAGCAGAGGATCCAGTTAAGAAAGGCTGATCAGTGTTCACCTTGTGTAACCTGATAGGCCAACTTGCAGCACAATGATGTCATTACATAAAAAGCTTACTTTGGAGTCCTTGCCCTGTCATTCCTCTTGTCTCTCCCCTCCCAGTGTCTGCTGGTACAAGTAACCCTTGGTCTTTGTTGAAACTCCATGGTTATCTATGAGGATACTATTAGTAGCATCCTTAATCAAGTGCTAAAAAATATCTTCATTACAACTGCAGAACAGTTGGATGGTAAATGTTTGCCATTAAGTGGCTGAACACCCACACAAATTTTATTCCATTTTATATTTTAAGAATGATTCTCTGTTGTGTCTCCCTTAATTGTGATTAAGAACTGAACAGTGCAGTTAATAGCATATGTTGATTCATTATCCATTTGTAATGTTTTTGTTCCACAGTTGTGCTCTTCACATTCATTTTTAGTACTTCAGATTTGCCTTAGAGAAATCTAGCATAACATTATCTTAAAGCAATTGGAATGGGATGTAGGGAGGGTAAAGGTTTATGTTGCCAGTCTGATTGTAGACATTCTTCACACTCACTTGACCCTGTGCTGCAGTTTATCTTCAATGTGATGGGCAACATTTAGCCTCCAAGTAACTGTTTTCAGAAAACTTGTGAGAATTTAGTGGTGAGGACCTCAGGTTTGGTCATGGTTGTCCAACTGGTTTTAAGAAGCTGCTCTAAGAGAAGGGGTGGGGGAGCAGGATGAAAACACATGCAGACAGCATGAATACATAGGCTTTAGTTTCCTGAAGAAATTTGCCAGTGTGGGACTGTTCAGGGGAGAAGGGTATTGGGTGAAGCATGGAATTTGTGTTCTTTGGAGATGAGTAAGAGCTTTCTTTGCTGTGACAGTCTGGGAGTGTCAATGATAATCCTGCTTCTGTGCTTATCAACCTACCAACTCGGTGTCACCCATCACTAAGGGTGGGGACCTTGGCCAGCAGGGACTTTAACTGCACTACCACTGAAACACTGGGACTTCATCAAGCAGCATTACATTGTTGAGAGATGACTAACTCAACTTGATGAGAAGTAAAGGGAAAAATCTGTTCAGAGTAAGTGTGTTGAAATTGAAACATAAAATGACTGGAAGAAAATGCCTTGTGGAATTCTCCTGAAGTCATGTTTTGAATATACTTTGGATAAGGTTAATAAGGGGACCAGCTTCTGCCTAATGCAGAGTCATCAGTATCTAGATTTTGTGGTAATCAGAATCACTGAGAGATTGTCTGAGAGGAGAGATGATTAAAAGAGTTGCAGACAAGTAAGAAGATGAGATTTAATATTACAAAGTTCTCTTGAGCCTTTTTTTCATGGAAATGCACAGCATTTCTTTCGTTCTGCAAATGGTGCATCTTGCACCTTCTGTCTTTATTTCTTGGTTTTTGTTTGGGTTTTTTTTTGGCTCTGGTATATGTATGATATGTATATGTATATATGATAACCCAAAGACAGGGTTATCTCTCAGTTCTGATGTGCTACCATTTAGATTTGATTTTACTTCAGCCTTGGAAGCTTTTGATGTGAAGTGGTGGCTCTTCAGGTTTACATTTTGGGTTTGTAGTTAGTAAATGCACGTTTAGACAACGGATGACTTGAAAGAGGGCTGGTTATACTCAGAGTTGGGCTAAAGTTTCATATTTGCCAAGGATTAGTTTTGATTTTTTTGTATTGCATGTTACTTGAGAGATACTTCTTAGAAATGGCAAGTTGTAGCATCTTGTTCTAAGATTTAATTAAAAATGAGGTTATGTTTACTCAGCACATGTTGGGAGTTAATTATAGATTTACTAAAATGAAAAGCTTAATGTTTTGCCAAGTCAAGAGCAAAAGCTAAGTAATTAAACAAAGAATAGGGTATGGTTTATGATCCCAGCCCATCTTTTGGCAAAGTTCCTTTTAAGAAAGAGGGGGGAAAAAATAGTATCAGCAGTTGTCTTCCAGCAGGCTAGACCAAGTTTCCCTTCGTGTTTGTTGTCAGGGAACTCGAAAACCCAAAAGCATGGATCAGGAAGGGAAAAAAGAAATGCAGTCAAATAATACCCAAGTTCCTCTGGCTGTTGTGTGGTGGTGGTGGTGCTGGGTGGCTGTTGTGTGGTGGTGGTGGTGCTGGGTGGCTGTTGTGTGGTGGTGGTGGTGCTGGGTGGCTGTTGTGTGGTGGTGCTGGGTGGCTGTTGTGTGGTGGTGGTGGTGGTGCTGGGTGGCTGTTTCTTTACTGGGTCAAGTGCAGGTGACTGGGAAGCAGCAGCAGTTGCTGGAGGGGGCACTGTGAGAGTCAAAGGCAGGTTTAGCAGATGCCCTTTGTTCTCCATGGGAGGAAGAGTGTGGCTTCCATTTCAGCCTGACATTGCCCTCTTGTCTCTGAAGACTTCTGCTGATTTCATCCACTTGTTGCCATTTTGCTTCACTTGGGTAGACTGCAGGAAAATGACTGCAGGACAAGTGATGATTTTAAAAGGGCAAACTGCAGCATCATTCAGGGGAGGGTAAAGCCACATGTACTTTCTGTTCAAATCCTTTTCCTATTTAAGGGAAAATGTTTTTAGAAATATAGTTAGTTTAAGCCTCATTAAAATACATTTGTAGGCTTATAAAACTTCATCTTCAAAGCACTGGAGAGAGATCCTGTGAAGCTGATAAGGGAGTGTTATCCTCATTTTACAGGATGGAAAAAGTGTTTTTAACAGAAGCATTTGCTCCAGGCCACAGCAGGAGTCAGTGTTAGCCAGAAATAGAACTTGGGTGTTCCCATTCCAGTTGTTAAGACCACACCTTTTTGAGGTTGATCTTATTTAATATTGGGGAGGATTGAGTCTTTCCACCCGTTACTAGGAAATTAATAATTATCTCTCCATAATTAATAACCCTCTTAAGTTAATAGGAAATTAATAGCGGTAAGATCAGTGAGTTGTGTAACTGAAACAACTGGTGCTTCTAGAAGGCTGGAAGAGCTCCTGAAGGTGAATTTTGAAAAATATAACTGCAGATAGACAATGGATCACTTCTCTTGCATAGGTAATTTCAGTAGTAATGACAAGAAGGGTTCAGTTGATATTAAAATTATAAATCAAACTATAATTGCTGATTACTGCTTTGTCTATTTATAAAGTAACCCTGAGAATGTTAATTGATTATTGCTCGGTCTGTTTTGCTTAGGAATTTGCTTTGCTAATTGGGGGCAAAAGAAACTTTGAGACATGAAAACTGCATATTCATTTCTCTCAGTTTGTTTAAGTTGCTATAAAGTACAATATCTGTATTTACTATTCATACCAGTATTTCACTGGTAAAGACTTCTTGAATACCCAACTTAATAATTCTGAATAGAGCTCAATATAAGGTATTTCAGTAAATCTTAATTAAAGGCATATAAAGACAACTTCTTCCCTACCTCCTTTTCACAGTAGATTTCCACTGATGGTGGGTTCAGCATGCCAATAATTTAATTCTTATTCTAGACCCTGGCATTAAAATGTGTAATCCTAACTCATTTTGTCAACTTGTTTTCCATATTTTGATTTAGAGCCTTCAAAAATGAGGGGGGGATACATTTGGCTGCTTCCACCACCTCTCCTCCCCCCACTCCCCCCATTTCCCTTCTGCGTTTATTACTGTCTCTGATACTTAATAAAGTTCAAATATTTTTTCTTATACTGTTGTGACTTTAAAAGCAAAGGCACAAACTGATGCAGACCCTGTTCTTTTTTTCCAAGTTGGCATAACCTTAGTCCACTCTGCTTTCCTAATTTAGTAACAGGGATAAAAATATGCACGACGGGACAGGTTTGGTACGCCAGGCACCCGGCCAGGAGTGTGGTGTTTTTAAGTAAATGGACTTGTGGGGATTTGAGGAAAACATAGATTAGGTTACATGAGCTTTGCACTCTAGAAGTATGTGACTATTTAAAGGAGCATGGACTCCTAAATATAAATCTTTTCATTATTATCAAGATACATTGTTTTCCTTGCAGTACATTGGTGCCTAATTATTCAAAATGAGTTTTTCTTTGCACACATCTGTAAAAGTGAGTAATTAATCCGTGTAGAAATTAATTTCTAGATTCAGTTTGCTGTATAAAACCAAGGGTCAGTGTACTAATGTTTACATTAGCTCTTAGGTTCCACCATAGATTTTTTTTCTTACCTAAATCAGTGTAAAACTTACCCACACTTTCCTGTTACTGTGTTGTTTTTTTCACATCAGGATTAGTAAGGCTTCAGTAATTACTCTGAATTCATGTAGAAGCACAATAAGGTACTTGATAGGATCTTGAATACATTCTTCAGATTTCTAGGAGGAAGAGATTTTTACGTGTTTTGATCTTTTCTAAACCAGTACAGCCCTGTCCTGACAGCCTGGAAGGACTGATATTTTTAATTAAAAAAAAAAAAAATCCCACTCAAATGACAGCAGAGAATCATCTCTGAAGAGTTGGGACCAAACTGGCAGTTCCTGATGTCAGTGGTGTGACCTAAATAGAGGTGACCAAAGCACAGGGCAGTGCATTGTACCAGGGGTGTGTTTTCCTTCCAGATGAGCCCTCCTGCATGCCCAAGCACCCTGGTACCCAGTTAATTAAAGGATGTTGGCTGTGTGAGATTTTGTAACAGAGCCTGCCTTGCTCAAACATTTGGTTTGGGTTAAATTCTCTGGAGGACTACTAGTACTTCTGAGTGCTTTAAATTTATGGGGAGGGAAGTGAAGACAGAGAACAACAAAAAAAAATTCCATGAACAAAATTCCTGGAAATTTTCATTAGCTGAAGTTTCTGCTGTGTACCCTCACCTGTATAGTGTGTCAGAATGAGTCATCTGTGTATGCAGAGCTGCTCACTATTCTCTGCCTGCCCCTTCTTAGGAGTTGTTGTTTTTCCACTTCCCTCCCCACTGAGGGGCTTTTCAAGGCCTCTTTGTTTGCATCCTACCACATTTTTTAGCGTACCACAAAATGTTCATAATGTAGGTAGCAAAAATAGTAGGATAAACACATAGCTCCAGAATTTTTCTGGCTACATTTTGAGATTAAAATGCTGTTCTAATGTATGCTTTTGTTCCAGTTCTTCTTCCAGATAGGCTTCTATTGGGCATACTGGAACTGAAGTATTTCCTGTAACTGTGACAAAATGACGTTAAGAAACAAACCCCAACAGAACTGTCTCTTTCAACAATGGCCTGTGGTACTTCTCATTAGGACGTTGCACAGCAGGTCCTCAAAAATGCATGTGCTAAGTATGTATGTGTTGTAATTCATTAATCTGAAAAATAATAGGAAACAGTTGGAAAAAGCCATCAGTGTCTTCCATTGTAACATTTAAATTGCATATTCAGATATTGCTTTGTGTACTGGGCCTATTGGACTAGAAAATTCCATCTTAAAACTTGCTCTTCTGACTTAATTTCCAAAGGCTTTTTCCAGTGATTGCACTAAGCTATTGCAATGACCACATTTTTAGTTGTTTTTTTTTTAAAAAAAAAAAGGTGATATGGCTCAGTGCATCACATTTCCAAGGGTGTGCTACTTCAGAGCACAGATCTTGAAACAACTTCTGTTGTCATTACGTATCTGAAAAACTAATCAGGGACAAATTGAAACTGGCTGTGAGGTTTCATGTTGATAAATTGAAGGCTAAACTCCTATTGAAGGAAAAGCCAAATGACCAAGTGTTTGAGTTTTCTAGTGTTAGTTTTACAAGGTTTAAATTTGCTCAAAAAGGTAACGTGACTCGACTGATTTCTGTTTTCTTCTTCCTTACGTATTCCAGCAAGTGGATAATGGCTTTGGACCAATCACACTTCTTCTTAGGACCCTACTTTGGTTTTGGCAATGCTTTGATTTAAAAAATCTCTGTGTGGTTGAGGTTTGACTGTTTTTAAAACATGAACAGTGTGCTCATGTAATTAGCGAGTTCATGAATAGATCCAAGAGAGTCAGAGTAGGGTGCTCTACATCAGCTTCCAGACCACGCTCATTTCACTGGAATTCTTTGTATGATTTGGGCAGAGACTGACCTTCAAAGATTCCCTTTTTATGTGCTAATTCTTACTGGCAACAAAATCTTGGTGAAATCACACCTCTGGAAAGCAACTTCTCTTCAAAGGACACCACCTGAGATCCAATCACTAAAATACTTCTTTATTATATTGCAGACTGAACATGATTTTAGAGAGTCAGACTATGGTAGTGCAAGGCTACCTCTGACCTACTGTTGCCAAATGTTGTATTTTCCATTTTGATTTCATCTCCAGCATCCAAATCCCAGCTAGCTCCATTTTTAGCACTTTGGCCCGTTCTCAGAAGGCAGTTTCAGCGTTGCCATGTGTTCCCTGCTATTCCATGTGACATCCTTGGGAACATTCCCATGCATCAAACTTGTAGAATCTGGCCCCAGCAGCCCCATACTATTTTGTTGTTGTTTTTTTCCCCTGACTGTACGTTTCCTTCTCTGAAAATGAGTTGGTAAGAAACCTGAGGAGGTGCAGGTGAGATCAGGACGGAGCAGAGAAGAGCCAAGCTCATTGCCAGCAGTGCAGTGGTGCTCCCAAGCCTGTTGTGCTTCTGGCTTTGCACAGCTCCTCTTGGGAAAATCAGCTCTGCAGGAACACGTATGTTTTCTAAGCTCTGGGCCATGGGCTTTCCCCCTGCTAGCTGTCCCCCTCAAGGGCTTTTAGATAGGAGATCAAGGTGTTTGAATGCTGCTTCTAATTCTGAGGTACTTGGATGATTTGTGCATTCCTGAGAGTAAGGGAGCAGATCTAACTGGATTCTCTCTTTAATAGAGGTTTGGTTCTGCCTCTGGAGTCCTGGTGTGTTCTGTTAAGCAGTCCTTGATTTCTCAAGTCACTGGAGGCCTTGTATCTCCAGGTTGGGTTTTTTTTCCTTTTGTCTGTTGAGGGTGGACAGAAATTTTGAAGTTTTTTGGAGTACTTTAATTATAGCAAGCATTCATCTGAAGCTTAAAACTTGATGAGATTGTCACTGCAATATTTCTGCAGTTATGTTGCATGTTTATGCCTTTTTTATTAGATAAGGGATATTAAGTACAACTCATTTCAACACAGTTCATTAAACATAAAATTGTCTAATATTTCTCTAGTAAATTCAATTTGAGATTTCTCAGTAAATTATTAAAATACAGATTTTAATAGTAGCTTCCAAACTTCTATTTAAAAAATCAGCCAGTCTCATGGCATGGACAAAATGATAAATTACAAGTTATTGAAAATGAAATACTAGTTTCAATACTTCTCAACTCTAGTGAGAAGAGGTCTTTAGGTGATAACAAAATCAGTAATAGAGTAATATGGAAATGCTTCTACCACATACAAATAGTTTATAGAGTAACATACAAAGTAGCCTTTCAGGCATCTGACAGAAAAAAATTACAACCTGAATTTTCTAGGGTATATTGAGAACAGAGCCCTGATGGAATTAATCTACCCTGCTCTACTCTCCACTCCTGCAATCATTAGAGCTGCCACTTGGGAACAGAGGGCTTCTGAAAGAAAGTCTCTTGACCTTTGAATCTACTCCCAATGACATGCTGAGCCGGAGGCCACAAGACAAAAGTGGGAAGTTTATGCAGCAATATATAACTTTAAAGAACATTAAGTTGTCATTGCTGCTTTGATCAGTGATAGAGTATACTTTGATAAAACTCAGATAAAGAGCTCCAGGCTGTAGCATCAAAACAATGCATTCTGTTTCTTTTAGTTTGAAAAATGTATTTCTACAGTCTGTTTTTAAGAAGTGGAATGTGCTTGTAAGAACTGATTAGACCTGGCACGCAGACCTAAATAATGAAGGTCAAGTAGAATTACTTGGTTTTTGTTTTGATTGTTTGAAAACTTGGGTTTGAGATTTACAGAGAGGACTTTTTGTGACACAGTTATATACCACAGAGAAAAATAACTCTGGAAGTGGCCACGGTTGTGTTTGAATTCAGTAAGGATTCCATTTGTGGTGTTTGCTTTATGTGAGTTTATTGACTGCATAGGGAGGGGAGGAAGGAGAAGCGGAGGGGGTTTGGTTGCCTTTGGTCAGTCCTGTTCCTGTGCAGTTGCATTGAAGATGTAGAAAAACAAACTACCCGGAATTCATTTCTGTAGGTGCATAATTCTGTGTGCTAGTCTTGCTCTTGAGCGTTGGAAGGTGTTAGTTACATAAATGCATCTGAAAATCAATAAAGACTATAAAAACTAACCTTCTATGTTGAGATATTGTAGGGGCTTGTTTGTTTTTGGACTTAAACCCCACAAAAACCAGACAGCAAAAAGGAATCTTCGGGATTTTCCTATTTCGTTCTTAGATAAGAGAAAAAACCCCAACCCAGTATTACAGTCAAATTCATATATGTTACTGCAACTTTTTGGGGGTTTTTTTAAGGTGTCATTCCCCTCCTTTTGTAAGTTTTTCCCTCAGCTTGCTGAATCCTATTGAGAGCACAGCAAAGCCTCTCTGGAATTCGATAGAAGGGATTTTCCATGTTATGACTGGCAACAGCCATGTTCTGAGCAGCAGAGCTGGGGCTGGCATGGGGTGGGTTCTCCTTATGCAACACGTGTGTAGCCTGTCTGAGGGCAGGAATATGGGCCTTCTAGTAAGTCTCCTCCCTTTTTTTCTTACCAACACTGTCACTTACTGAGAGTTAACATATTCCAAGAAATTAAATTGAACTCGGGTGATCATATAGCACCTAATATCAGACCAGCTTCTGAAGGAAAGGAATGGCAGAAGTTGGTTTGTAACTCATCTGCCAGCACTGAATTCTTCTGCTGCTGATTCTGACAGTGAAGAGCTGGCTCTGGTGATTGCCTGGTTCAGGGCACATCTGATACATATGAAGTTTTCTAAAACTTCAGAACAGATGCTCTTTAAAAAGCTTGTAAAAGTCTTCCTTTTTAGAACTGTTACCCAAAAGCAAAACTGAATGTCAAGGGAGTTTTAAGATGCTCAGGGCCTCTCTCATAAACAGTTGCCAATGGCTGTTCACAGGGGTGGAGACAGATGTGTATTGACAAGGCTGAGACTAAACCTCAGAGGTGAGAGCTGTATGTGTGCTGACAAAGATGTGTTTCATATACAAATGCTGTTTGTGTCTCTGTAGTATGAAAACGTCTTTAATACAGACAATCTGTTCAATAGCATTTAGGCTTTCAAAGGAGCTCAGCTTTGAGCAGTTAGTAAACTCTGTGTCTTTTTTTCTCCAAATTTTTTCATCTGTTTGTAAATGTGTGAAAAGGGAAATGGGAGTAGTAAGTGCTTTGCAAATTCCAGGTTTGCATTAGAAAGGCCTTACTGGTGTCAGTGCTGAACTGCCAAAGTGCTCTCACTTTGTTTTGCTGCACTGACTTATTTCAGGAGGGCCCTAAGCAAAGTAACCCATACAAGCAGAGTCAGCTTTCCAGGAGGATCATGTCCATGCTTATGGACTTTACCAACATGGTTTTTAAAAAAATAAATAAATGCTGAAAATGGAAATGGCAGCTGATTGCATCCTTTGCCACCATAACAAGGCTGGTAAAAGTTAAACAGTGTGTGTCTGCTACATAGTACACGGCTGCAAAGAAATTCAGTAGTAATTATTTCATAGAGCCTATTCAGCTCTTCAGGTTTCAAAAGAAAATGACCTGTTAAGTAAAGGAAAATAATTTGCTAACCGTTTTTGCTATAAAACCTCTTACTAATTTGAAAATATTCTTTTTTTGTTGCACCAAATTGACATTTACTCCAAGAAAAAAATGGCCCTTGAAGCTTAGTTTTTCTGAATTTTAGGATTGGGTATTAATATTAACTTGTATTCCTCTTAAATTCCTAAGTCTTTATAAATAAAGTTATCTGTGAATGTGCTTTTGTCTTTTTGGTTCCCCTGGTATTGTTCTCTTTCCTTAAGCTCTCTGAGGCTTATGTACAGTGATTAGCTACATTAACGGGTAGTTGATTTTACTTGTGCATTAAGCAAATGCAATTTACTAGCAGGACTTGAGTGCTCAGGGAAGCATGGAGAGCAAAGTCATTCAGTCTTTGAAAGTGAACAAACACAAATTGTTAGTGCTGTGCAAGAGAAGAATTTTAGAAGGTATCGATTTCCATTTTGACCTTGCTGGCCAAATATAATTCTCTTTTATACATACCATTGTGAGAGACCTAAAATACTGCTTGTTATCAACATCCTTGTTTTTCTCAGCTGGTCTATTGAGGCAAAATAAAATGCATCATTTACTGACACTAAATCTAAATGGAAAACAGCTTTAAAGCAAATGTGTAGACCTGGAGGTATTAGGTGAGATTAACTTCCCTGTGGTGCATGTCACACACAGAGAGTGTGATACCTGTATTTTAGTTATCTTAATTTTATTGCAGTGGTATTTAAAATAAAGACTCATGTTTAACTTGGCATTGTCTAAATCTGAATTAAATTGTCATTCCTCATGGAAAGCTTTGATACAGAGTAACTCCAGTTGGTAATTATTTAATGTTTGAGAGCTTTATGGACTAAGGATATTTATTTGTGTTGCTGAAGGAATGCAATTCAGAATGACTGAATGGGGGGTTGGAGTGTAATTGCAAGCCTTACTTGTCTACTTTGTACTGATTTGAAACACTAAACAACACTATCTTCCACTGATGAAGATAAGGTTTGCAGTCAAGACATGGCTAGTGTTGTTTGAAGTCAGATGTCTTCTTTTTTTTAGTGATGCTTGTAGTTAGAAACTGTTAGTAGTTGGTCCGTGCCATTTGCTCAGCAGTGAACACATCATTATAGCAGCTGCTGCCCGCCCTTCTCAAGCAGTGAAGCAGCCAGTCTGCTGGGTGGCCACACAACACTGATGCCCAAATGAGCTGGGCAAGTGAGGAGGAGCCAGAGCAGCTCCTTTTACTGCTGCTAGTAAAGGGAATCTGTATCCATAGATAGAAAGATGCACCTCTATTATAGTGGCAATATTTCCTGTGAATGTTCAGCCAGTCCTTCCCTGTAATTACTGCTGCAATTTGTAGTAACTTCCAGTGGCCTGAAAGAGCTCTTGTTTTCATAAGTCTTCAGTTTAAGGCCATCCCAGCCATTAGCATTCCTTTGAAAAACAAATATGGTGAGTCCACTGCTTTCAGTGTGGTTCCAAACGAATGATCTGCCTTGGATTCCTTTCCTTCACCCCACTCAAATTTGTAGTTGCATTTTTGTTATGGGGACAGAGTTTACCTTCAGGGAAGGGGGTTCTTTGCTATCTCCCAGTGGCATAATTTGGCTCGATGTAGTATAATGCTTTTCCAACATGAAAGATGTAATGTGGACCTATTGCTTTTGTTCTGCCTTTAGTTACTACTTCGATGGGAATTAAAAAGCCTAAGCCACCAACCTCAAGAGAAGTAAGAAAGATGTGTCTGTTTCCAGTTGGTTGGAAACAGTTGATAGCAACAGTCACAACAGATAGGGCTTTGCTTGGATTATTTAGACACTAGTGTAGTAACGGATTTGTCAGAGTGACCAGTCTGTTGTGTTCATCTGAAGTTTCTCCTTTGAAGAAGAAAAATAAAAGAAAAAGCTTCTAGAATTTACAGCCAGAACTGACCCTGTCTCTGTGGCTTCCTGAGCAATCTTTAATCTCTCCTTAAGATGCTCATTTTGTTTGCCTTAATTTTAGGCAATTACTGGTGTATTGTACTTAGTCAAAGCAGGGTGTGTAAGTAGCCATCTCTAGCTTGCTGGTGTCTTGAATTCAAATTATCTCTTTATTTTAGGCACAGAGGTTTTTTTGGAAGGCTTCCCCCTCCCTTTCCAAGTAATGATATTACTCCACAGTGAATTGTACATGATGTGCAGCAGCAAAGGTGCTAAAATATAAACAAAACAAGAGAAGTGGAACAGGTCTCATGCTTTATTCATTCACATTTGTTTATGTTCATAACACCCAGGAAAATCAAGAAAAAGCAAAAGGGCTGCTCCTCCCAGGCAAAACAACAGCAAAAATACATCACTGCCTAATTAACAGACTTCTCTAAGGTGCTAGCAAAATTTTTCACGTGATAGACTTGACAAAGTACCATCCTGTCACTTCATTTTGGCACCTCTGTCCAAACTTTGGGACATCACTTAATAAAACTGTAGAATAATATATAAATTTCACATCTATTACTTATTTTTGTAGCAGCAGTTCCTTGCTGTGGGGCAGTAAAGTACTAGGCAGAGTATGCTAGAACAAAATGAAAGGATAGGTTGTTTCCTTAAAAAAACCCCAAAACAACCAACCAACCAAACAAGAAAAAAAACAAACAAAAACAAAACACTCCAAAACCCAGCAAACCTGATCATTTCGTGTCCTTGAGTTACCTTTGTGCATAAACAGGTTTTTTTTTCCCCTCACTGTGCCTCTTGCTCTTTTCCACCAACTCTTCTGGTTTGTTCTACGTGTTCTCATGGAGACCATCAAATTAGGGAAGAAAACTGTGCTTGCAACAAGGGGCAATATGGAACACAACCTAAAAACCACTGGATCTGTGCTCTGCCTGGAGCTCCAGTGCTGCTGCTGGGGAAAGCACAGAGTGCTGGACCCATGAAATATAGAACTCTGCCACTTCTGGTATTTAAGCTTTATTATGGTAAAAGATGGGGAGCCACTGACCTTTAGGAGAGTTTGGCTTAATGGGACCCTCATGCCTGATGTCTATTTTCAGTTCATTTTAGCTGAACTAAAATGGCTATTTAGCAAGATTGGACTTTAGAAAGCCACTCTTCTCACCTTTGCTTGTGAATGGTGGTACAAAATAAATAAGTTTGGTACTAAATTTGTGTGTGACATTTAGCAAGGTTGAGAGGGGGAAAAAAGGTTCTCTAGAAGCATGTATTTTTCACTTGGGTTTAGGTTTTGTCTGCTGAATAAATGTTTTGGAGAAGAGTCAATACAGTTTATGGCTGAAGTAGGTGAAAGGGAGAATTGGGAACATCTTTGAGGTGTTACTGACATGACTGAGTTCGTTCAGAGACAGTCCTGCCCCAGAAATCTCCTTCCCTGTCCTTTTCAGCCAGGATATGTGTGTGAACTGCAGCCATAAGTGTGCTCACATGTAATACATTCAAGTTTGATCAGCTGGGATAGAGGCTTTTTTCCATATATATATTTTTTAATGGATTTGAATTCCTGTTCAGCACCATATTCAAAACCAGGCTATTCATAAAATAATTGCTGCAGTATCACAATGTCTTTTCCAGTTACTCTTTTTTTTTTCCTTAAAATACTGAGCAAATATCCTACATGGGAAAAATAAAAGAAAAAAATAATCTTCAGGTCTTTTAGTCTTGAGACACAGAACGTTTTTCAAGCTGTCTCTCAATATGGTACCAGATCTGCATACAGCAGCAGCAAAATGTAAATGTGATTCCATTTGCCTCCCCCTTTCTTTGTCCCTAAATCTGACAATACCAATTTTCAGTTATGGTCAAACTTCCTCGTTTGAAGATGGCTCAGGTCTGTCATAAGTGCCAATTTGTGCTAGAAGATTTAATTTTTATAGGCTGTGAAATGTGAACTGCATGGTAGGGCAGTAAATGTCATGTAATATATAATAGGCTATTTAATTTGTTTTAAGCATCTTAAAATCTATTTAAGTCCTCCCGAGACATCCCAGAGCAGATCTAAAAATCTTTTCCATCAGATCTTAGTTATTTAAACTTTTATTTCTTCTTCATTACATATTTAAACTGAAAAGAATATCATAATTCAAATTCACAGGTGTTCATACACACTTGTATTTTTTTTTTCTAATGGGACAGGTAATAACCTTTGTAAATATGAAAGCCTTCCACCAACTTCTGCTCACTGCCCCTGGTTTTACAGGTCTAATAGGAAATTCCTTCTTGTATTCAGGTTCATGGAAGTTGATTCAAACAGCATTTTGAGGGTCAAGTATGGTGGCCACTTTCATCACATTCAACATCTTTCCTGAGGCAACCAATTTTCTGTTTAGCCTTCAGGGTGGAGAGGGATCACTGGGTGCCTGAAATCCAGTGCTCCCCCCTCACAGCACTTGATTCTATAAGGATTTGTAAGAATATATCCCTCTGGATGCCACAGGCTGGAGGACATCACTCCATGGTATGCAACAAAGGTTTTTGCTGCAGATTGCTGCAGCTTTGGAACAGCAATGTGTTGTTGGCTTTGCAGGAGAGAGGAGTGTGGCTGTGCTACAGAAGAACCCTTTGGTAGCAGGGTGGGAGATGTAAATGCATGATAATGGAAGGCCATCAGTACAGCCTGCAGTACACAGGTGTATTCCATACTTCTTGCTCCCCATAGCTGCTGGCTACATGCAGAAATTGTGTTAGTTCTTTTCACTGGTGGCTCATTTTCCTTAGGTGCTGAAGCAGTACAGCCAGCCCTCTTCCTTCCTTGCAGAGGAGAGTCCCAGCACCAGCTCTCATGCTTATTTTCTGTTACTTTTTCATTCCATTTCACTCAAGTCTAAAAGTTCTTGCTCTTTTTTCCTGTATGATAACTCAGTTCTCTGTGGTACAGCAGTACTTTAAATGCTTATGTCAACAGCAAACCAAAACCTAGGATATACATTTTTTTTTACCAAGGTAGAAAATGGAAATTCTGAACCAAGCAGACTCTTGAGGACAGCACCACTAGGAATGTTTTCTCTGTCCCAGTCATTTGCCATGAGGTGTGACTCTTGTGTGTTGCCATTAACCATGAAATTTCATCATAGAGAGATAAGCCAGTGTAACACATTTCACTTTTGGAAAGATCTGGGTTGCATTTTTATTGTGCTTTCTATTTATGTTCCAGTCACTGGTTGCTCTTGGTTGCTCTTTCCCCTTGGAACAGTTGTTAGAAGATCCTGAAGAGCGCTGAGTTCACATTAAAAGGGCTTTTTTGAACACAGGTTCTGCATTTCTTCTCCAACCCTAGGCTGCTGTCCCAGAAAATGTCTTATTCATTGATAATCCTCATGTCTGAGCTTGCAATTTTGATATATAACCCATTTTTTCAGTATTCTGGGATGGAAATATTTAAGCAGCCTCATTTCATTTTAGTAATGGATGTGGTAATTTTCAGTGCTTTGTCCTTGTTCCCATGAGGTATTCTGTCTCTGTCCTCATACACAGCATTATTCTTACAGGAAAAAATGATGCAAAAAACTAAATTAATATTTGGTCTGTCCTCCTAATTTCTACCCCTTGTTGACACCAATTCTTAATTTCTTGCTCTTTATTCCTTGTTGAGAAACCTTTTGTTTGTCTGTGAGTTCCCATTTTTCTGGCCCCCTGGCAGTTTTCATTTGACTTCTGCAGCCTGACCTCGGAGTGCCAGCTCTCTGTGCTCATCAGTCCCTTTTTCCATTCCTTGTAGGTTCTCTGCTTTCTCTTAATATCCTGCTTTGAGGTGCATTCTCATGCAGGTAGGTCTGTAGCCCTTTCCTGTGCCCTTTTTTCCTTTACTTGGATGGAAAGATTCAGATAGTGTTTGATTTAAAGTAAATCCATGCCTTCCATACACTCGCATCCAATTGTGTATGTGTTTCATATATCTTTGAATGGAATTTTGGGTTATGGCCCGATGGGGAAAAGTGGGATTGCTCTTGAAATGTAAAGAAAACTGTTAGTTATTTTTGAGTTATGCAGCTGGTGAGGCCTGTGCCCCCGGAAGGTTAAAGAAGTTGGAATTGCCTTGGCAATTACTGTATGTTGTATAGGCTGCTTACTTCCAGATGTTTATTTTTTTCCTTCATGTAAAACCATGGGAATTAATTTAAAAACTGACATTTAAACCATCTGAACCAGGAATAGATTTCTTTTTTTCTTTTTCTTTTTTTTTTTTTTTCCTGATGCTGGCTGTGTTTATACAAACCCAGTTTTGTTAGAAGGTTGATAATTCTGAAAATTTTCTGAAATTCTTTCCAGATTTCAGTTTTGTTTTTTTTAAGGTATGCCGAAGTCTCTTTTTCCCTGTGCGTTGAGACAAACATCTTTGGCAGCTTTTCTTTGGAAAACACGCAAGATGACGGTTCACATGTCCCTTTCTCCAAGTGGCTGGGAAAGCTGTTCCCACGAATTCCAAGGCTGCTTTTCGGAGCCGCAGCCATCGCTTCTGAAGCTCTGTGTGTGCAGGCTGGGAAAGCTGCAGGAGCTGCTGCAGCACCGGCAGTCCCAGCGCACTCCGGGGCTCCCCCGCACCCTGTGTCGCTGAGGCCGCCTGGGAGGCTGCAGGCAGGACTCTGGGGTAACCAGCCCGTGTTGAAATGTCTGTGAGGTGGGGTAGCTGGAGGATTTGCAGTCTGTCAGCAGCTCTGGGGGTACCAGGCCGTGCACACGTTGGTCCCACATGGCAGGAACCACAGACGGGTGCGGCTCAGACACGTGGGGCCCACAACTGGCTCAACTGGCTCAGGAGCTTCACGTTGGACTCGGCTCTTTGGAATTAGAGGTTTAACAAAGATGCAGAGGACTTTTTTTTTTTTTTTTTTTTTTTTTTTCTTTCCCTGGTTTCTGATCTCAAAATGGGGCTCAGTGCTCTCCTGTGTTGATTTTGATGGTGTTAATCCTAGAGCTAATATAAATTTTAAATTATACATTTATGGATTTCATGTAAATGTAATTGAAACTCCCTAATGTGGTTTCAGGGTGATGTATAATGCTTGTCTCTTTTTTATCCTTGGGGTGAGGGAGACTCTCTGAATAAAAGTGCCTTCTTTGTCAGTTCTTTTTATTCGGGAAGAGCTGGTTTTCTTTTTTCTGGGTCTGCCTGAAATCTCCATAGTCTGCCTCTCATACATGCCTTAGTGCTTGATGAGGTGATAGCAAGAGAGAGATCTGTGAGTCTTTCACTGTGTGTGTCAGCCAAGGCATCCTTCAGTAGCCACGTTGTGAGGTTTTAAAACATGAATTCTAGTATTTAACAACTAAAAGCTTGAAAAACTTATTAATGGACTGTTTATATTTTGTGTTATTCCTCTTTATTGTTTTCCTTTGCTTTAATGAGATTGGAACCAATTTAGTGTCATTAGTAAATGCCTGAACACGTTCTTCAGAATGAGCTTTTAAGAGAATGGTGGGGAGTCCGGGGGATATCTCTTTAATCTGATGTTTGGTTTACTTTTTAACTTCATTATGGGTCGGTGGGTGTTTCTGCAACATATGGCACTGTATGTTGAAAGTGGATGTTTACATCTGGTATGCATTGGAAGATTAAGGTAGAGAGGATGAAGTTTTGGGCAAGTATGTGTTTTTTGGATGAAGGATAAAGTGAGAATACTTTTATTTCCTCTTAGATTTGAAACATATCATTCTAGCAATGCCTTTGAAACTTTGCCAGCTTTGCCAACTGTAACATTTATGGGATTTTGGACCTAAACTGAATTAGAAAACTGTTTTTAGTGGCAGAGAAAAAGGTTAGTGCATGAAAATAGCTAGGCCTGTTATTGACTGCATGTGGTCAGTGGTTTGGCTGCGTGTAGGTGGCTCTTTTCCTGTCACTGTTTTCAAGCATATGGCTTTGTTTGTGAATATAAAACTCTTCAAAACTTGAGTTCTACTGCAGTTCTTCTGCACAGTAGTCTTTTGCTATTTAGTAGCGATTATTTTGCTTTTGCCATTCATTTTCAACCCTGTAGTAAAAAACCCCAGCTTTTTAAACAAAGCTCATGATTCCTGTTGACATCAAAACTGAGGTTTGAAGAATGTGGTTGTCTGTGTATCGCAGCTGCTTCTGTCGGTGCTGTTTGATAGAAGGATGCACGTGCTGTGTTGCTGACTCTTTATTGCAGTTAATGCTGGGGTTGTTTGCAGTGGGCAGAGCCCCCTTTCAGTGTGCACAGACATTTTGTTTCATTAGTACTTTTTTGAAAATCTTCAGTACTGAATTGTGATTTTTTCTTTTTTTTGTGTGTGTTTTTTTGGTCTTGAAAGTAACATTTATAGCAGTTTATCCTAAGGTCAGCTTCAGGTTTACAATTTCTTTTTCCAATTGTGTGGAAGGCAGACTAAAATTAACCCAATGTTTTGTTTTCTTTGAGTGCAGTATAGAAAATGCAACCTCAGAACTCGGGGACTAGCGAATTTTCTAGCTCCTGCCTCAGAGAGCTTAAGGGCACAAGCAGGTTCTGCTTTAACTTAAACAGTGTTACCCTATTTATATCTTTTTCTAAAAGTCTGGGTGATGGAGCTGTAAAGTGTGCAGATTGTGGATTGTGTAGATTGTCTGGTGTTTTCAGTGCAGAAAATTCTAGTGCATCTTGGTTCAGTGTGATCAGATGCAGGAGCTGGTCTCATTCAGCCGAGAGCGAAGTGCAGTTGGTTTTGCAACCTGCTGAGAGCTGCACTTCACGGCTTGGTTCCAGTGCTGTCGACTATTGAAAACCAAAGCAAAGCTGATTATCATTTCCCCATGTTGGGAGACAATCATTTCTAGCATTATCCAATGTTTAAAGTAACTGTAAAAGAGTAACTAAATAAACAATGAGAGAACCTGTAGAGCTGATTAATGTGTTTGTTAGAGGAGGGCATCCTGGTCCCACAGGGAGCATTGCTCTGGATTTTAGCAATTAGCAAAATTTTTTTGTTGCCTACATAAAAAAAATATCCAATACTATTTAAAACACAATATGTACTTCAAAAATTCTGTGTTAGGAAAGAAAATCTCTAGAAGCTGCAGGCACTGCAGCTATCACTTAGAACTTACTGCAGTATCTTCCTAGAGTGTAACATAACAATATAACTTACAAGTTATTAAGAATTTCTTTTTCTAATTTAAACTAGATCTTTTGAATTGTTATCATGAAGGCAGAGCTGTTGTTCCTAAGCATGCTTGGTAAAAGACTGTGACAAAGCACAAAGTGCTATGTGTGTATTTCTAAGTCTGGTTGCAAACAGTAACAAGTGAGGTGGATATAAGCATTGCACCCTCAAAAATAGATTTATTTTTTTTTTCTTAATTGCATGAGTTTGGGGTCATGCAGAACACCCTCAATAAGCCATGTAATGTGTTTTGGTTTGGGTTTGTTCTTTTTTCCTAGTTCTGATGTGGACCAGGAAACTGCTTGCTATTTTTGACAGGAGTAATTGTCACGATTCAGAAAAGTTCTGTCTTGGGAGATTTCATATTTAAACATACTGCTAACTGATAACTGTTTCTCAGCAAAGACATTTGCAATACAAAGCTGCAGGAGATCAGTATCGATTCTGATGGAACAACATTTTAAGAGGGAAGGCCAGCACAGCGAGCTGCTGAGGCTGTGTTTGATACGCGGGAGATGGGTTTGGGTGTTTGCTGGTCTCGTTTGTAAGAACAGTGACATTTCCTCATCCTTGGGTTGCAGAGGTCGGAGACCTGCGGGAGCTGCAGACTCTGGACATTTCCACCAATCGCTTGCTGTCGCTGCCCGAGAGGCTGCACAGGTGCCTGTCGCTGCAGTACCTGACTGCAGACCGCAACCACCTGTGCTGCGTGCCCCGCCACCTGTGCCAGCTGCCCAGCCTCAACGAGCTGTCCATGGCTGGCAACCGCCTCGCCTTCCTGCCGCTCGGTGAGTGCCCGCCTGCGGCCACAGCGCGGCCCAGCACAGACACAGAAAGAGAACGACCAAAGCGACAGCTCATCTGGCTGTGCTGGGCCCTACACGCTCTGTCGCGGTGATGGAAAAGATGGTAATAAAAAAAGCAGATGAAGGCTTTGTGTGTTTTCCAGCAATAGGTCAGCTCTCAAATTTGCTTTATTTTTAGCTAACTGAGGGGGAAAAAGTTGAAATGATGTTGTGTTAAATATAGTACTGCTGTGTAATCTGAGTTACTGCTTTGGGTAATGATCTGTTTCGGTTTGCTGGATCTGATGATTTCACAGAGATTCTTCAGCTAGGGTCTAAAACATGCTCTTGGAATCCCAGTAACCCCACAGAAATTATTTTTTCATCACTAGGAATGTCAGTACAGCATTATCTAGTGAAGGTTTAGTTTGTGTTATGTGTAGACATCCATCAAAACTTCCATGGCAGTAGCCCAGGGAAGAATTTATCTGCCTTGCCTTTTTTTCTTTTTCCAACTGTTTCAAAGTTTGGAAGTGTCAGAGCAGGTCTCCAGGAGTAGGAGGTGCAGTCGGTGTGTGGTGGTTTGTTGTGGGAAGTAGTTGTGTTGTCAGTAAGTGCAGACTGTCTATTCTGTTGGTGCAAAGCAAACCCTCCACCCTGTGTTTGTTCCATTTCATCCCTGCCACGGGCTAATCTCTGCTGATACACAGACACACATGGAGATCTGTCATGTCATTTGAATAGCCATTAATAGCTTTTTTTAGAATACAGTCAGAGTTGGGTGTTAATTAGGTGCAGATGAACCCATGATAGTCACATTGAAAAGAAGCAGAAAATTGAGGTGGCTAAAAATGAGATAATTTCTAAATTAATTACATTGTATAGGTTTAACTTAATTTTTTCATCACTAGTGATTTAGTCTTTAAAGAATTTTATGATCTTTCTGGTTTTTTTAGCACCTTAGTTTATATTACTGGAAAGTAAGTGCAAATAATGTCTCCAGACACAGTATTTTAGTTATGTTCCAATATATGCAATTATATAAATGAGTAAACGAGTCCCAGGATGCATCATCCAGATTCCACGGTACTAAAACAAGCAAAGTAACTTCCCCTATTTGGCAAATACTTCTAACTCTGTTTCTGAGACAGGCAGTTGAATCTTTTTAATTTTGCAAAGATCAGATGCTGGTCAGTAAGATGAGATCTAAGATATTCAAGGGTAAAAGTTTTTTGCTACTTTTGTGCTAGTAGCTTATCTGTGAGCGAGCTATGACCTGGATGAGCCACAGATCTTCTCGAGTGTTTTAAGTTCAAAAAGAGGAAATAAATCTCTAATATAATGACACACCTTCTTTTTTTTCTTTATTTTTAGACTCAAAATTCAAAACATTCAAAAGGAACTTTTAAAATAACGTAAAACATCAAAGACTGTCAATTGACCTTGTTCAGTAGTTCTTAATAGTGACTCACTGGTGAACATTTGGAGATAATTTGCTATCTGTGGATATGAAACTGAATCATAAATCCTAGAGTTCAGAGGAAAAGCAGCACAGTATAAATGTAAATGTTTAATCCTTCCTCTGAAGAATCAGACAGCTTCAGAGTGGTCAAGATGTGATGAAATGAAGTAGAAGAGAGAGTTAGTGCACTGAAAAGCAAAAAGATTTAATCTATCTAATGTTGGGTGGGAAAATATTGTTCTTGGAATATTTCTGAAGTTAAGGTATAACTGTGGCATTATTTCTGCAAGCTGCATGTGTGGACCAATGTTTCTTTTCTGTATATTCTGACATCCAGTTCACTTTACTAGGTAAGGACTGAGTAAGGATGTTAAATAACTGTGTAAGATACTGTAGAAATATCTACGAGTGATATTCAAGCAGAAATTGTCAAGCAATTTCTTTCAATTAGGGAGTCGTGTTGAAAAGCAGACATTTTATTTATCCCCTGACAGAATGTGGTTGCTTTCCTCTTTTTTTTTTTTTTTTTTGTATTAGACATGTCCATGTTAGAAGAAATATATTTGGAACATACTGCTTAATGCTTTTTAAAGTGTCATTTACTTTATTTCATATGGTGGTTGGCATCTAGCATGCCAAAGAACCCATTCTTCCTCATCTAAATATGTCCCTTGTAGCTGGCAGTAGAGCCTCTTGTTAAGTGTAATGGAAATGTGCATTTTCCCTTTCCTAGATGGATAGGTGTTCAGATTTATCCCAGCAGTAGCACTGCTGGGGGGTCCTATGGAGGCTTTTTTGTCCTGCACACTCAATTTTAAGTTTATGGGCACATGTGTGAAAACAAGTGTTAGCTCTGTTAGCTCTACAGAGCACAATGAGAATACCTGATGCCACTTTCAGAACTGGTACATAAACAAGCAGATGGGTAAACAACAGTGAATTAGTCATTTGTACTGCAGAATACCCTTAATTGTTGGATATGCCAGTTGGTTTTTTGTTTGGTTTTTTTTTTTTTAGTTGATGAATGTTATAGTTTCTATTCAGACGAGTGTGTGTGGATCTGAGCCTTTGACCTTCTAAATTTATCTTTTAAAAAACCCCCAAAAACAATAAAACCAAATCAAAACAACTACCATAAACCAAAATCAAACAAAAAAACAACCAACAACAAAAAAAAAAATAAAGAAAATCAAACGAAAAAACAAACACCAAATTGGATGTGTAAGTTGAACTGGAAACTTGATCCTGGACATGCCTGTTATTGTCAGAGTAGCTTTCATGCCACCCTTGGAAATGGTCTTAGGAATTCTGTTCTTCAATGGCACATGGAACTATAAATAATTTCACATCTATCTACTTAAAATATAAATAATGCTGTAATAGAAATTTAACTTGAAAATGTCACCATTTGCAAATGCTCCCATTCCTGAAAGCAAATTCCATTGCAAGCAGAAATTTGAGTCTGATGACATTACATAAATCATTTTTATTTTTGCAATAAAGTACAAATACAATTAAAATGGGCCATAAATTCTCAAGTGTACTGGCAGTACAGGGGATGTTATGACAGAAGATATTCAGTGTTATATCACTTTATTGAGGGTTTATATGCACTTTTTGTTTAGAAAATGTGTCTAGTAATTATCAGTGCACAGTAAACAAAAGTCTTATTCTACCTCAGTATATGCTGCTTTTGTGTCCTTGCCCTCACAGTATGGTTAAAAGAGCATCAGTGCAGACACACAAGAGCTTTTGTTCCATCTTCAGCCATGTGGAATGCATATGCCAGGGCCCTGAGGTTAAAAAAAAAAAAAAAAAAAAAGGAAAGAAAGAAAAAGGGAGGAAAAGGGAAAAAAAAAATAGAATTGGGGTTTGTTCAGGACTCATGGCATTTGGTCATTTCTGGGAGAAAGATCTTTGATCTGGGAGCCTGGAAGGAGGAAAGTGGAAATGTTTTAGACACAGTACAGTGTTTGCAAAAAGCCACATGAAAACCTTCTTTGTAGCTTTAGCCTTTTCATGGATGGACAGCTTCCTTATTTTACAGAGTTCTTCAGAAGCATGTATTTTAGAGAGCTCTTAACAATATTTGTTGACTGATAGAAGACATAAAATTAATGTGGATAGGATACAAAGAGCTTTTTAAAGTGATGATTTATTTAAATTTAAACTTTATAGATAGTGTTTGAAACTGGGAAAAAAAAAACCTTTTGGAGACTGGAAGATGCTTGGTTATTTAATGCAAAAAATCTATATCAAAGGACCATTTATAGTTACAGGCTATTTGGCTTTGGGAATTGAATTTTTCCTACTGAGATATTTTGTCTAACATCCAAAAATTTGCTTTAATTACCTAGGAAATGCAGTCAACTCAGAACTTCGAATCTAAACATAGCATGAGATAAAGACAGAGGGAAGAGCTGAGATGCAGCCTAACCCCCCCCCCCAGTGCATCTGAAAAGAACAGCTTTAGGGCTTTTTTTGACTTGCCTGCTTTTCAGCCCATTTGCATACATCTGTGTAGAAAGGAGCAAGAGGAGCCTCTTTTAAATATTTTTTTCCATTCTCTAAATTAATAAGTGAAACAGTGGCAGATTCCAGCTGGCCCAGCAACCCCTGGGCTGGGGTTTGCACGGTGGGGTTGGCTCGAGCACCGCACAAGGATCTTCGCCCTGAGCCGCGCACCAGATCTGCCTGGAACTTCCAGCCTCCCCGTGTTTGATGGTGTTAGAATGCCTCCGTATTGTGAGATTCTTTACTCATTGTAGGATAACAATGTTTTTGTTTCTTCTAAAAATAGCCCAGAACTTGACCAAACTATTTTCAGCCCTGCAATACCGAGCCAAAATAACTCATCTTTTTGAGGTGTTGGCTCGTAGCGATGCACAGCAGCATCTCGCAGCAGGGCCCATCAGTCAGCACAGATACTTGTCATTGCTTCTTGGGGCAGGACAGTTGCTGGCCACAGCACATAGCTCTGCAAACCAGAATGTCTTTGGGACACACTCAAAGGAGCCATGTGATGGTCGAACGTGTCCCCTGATGTCCAGTGACTGGTTTGAACAAAGCCCAAATAGATGATGGCCCTGGAAACCAGTATAGGGTGGTGCAGGGCAAGGTCCTATATTAAAATAAAAAATCCCACAACTCAGTTTTTCTGTGTTAACATTTTTATTTCAGAAAAGGAATTTATTCATTTTCTGCTGGTATCATCACTTGTTCTTTCTATCAAAGACTTGATAATGTGACACCCTCTGAAGCTCCTCCTCAGTGTGGGCTTTTAAGGTTTCTGGTGCTTACAGCTGCCATTCAAGTGGGTGACAGCTGAAGACATTCAGTATATTTTAAGATGGCCAAATGCTTGGGGAGGATCACTCAAAATATCGTTTGCTTTATCTGTGTGAAGTGGCGTCCAGAGGTCTTGTGCACAACAGACCTACTCAGAGGGAAGGGATTGTATTGCCTATTGTCATAGGCAGTGATAGGAGATCATGATTTCTATTCAGAAATTGTATTTGGAATAAAATGGAAATACAAAAATTGACCATAAGGGTGAAAGGGAGAGGAGCTCACTTCTCTGGTGATCCTTATCTTTACACTGAGGCAACTGACAGTTGGTAAAGATGAGAAATCTGAATTAGTCAATATTAATGCTATCTGCACTATGGCTGATTCAGCCAAATGCTTGTTGATCTTGCTTAGTTTTTATAACATACTCATAAAAGTTTTAAGATGAGAGGCATACGAATGAGTTTTATTTGTTTTTCCTGTAAATCTCTTTTTTCATAATGCAGTTTGTCCAGGTTGCAGTGATCCTCTCCCAGGCAGGGAGGCTTTCAAACCCTGTTCCCTGGGTTCCTGCTCAGTGTTTAGTGCCCGTGTGTTTTCCTAACCCAGCATCTAGCTGGGCACAGGAGTTGCAGCTGAAAGGGGCTGCCCAGATCTTCCTCCACAGCACATTTCTTGCCCGTTCACAACTCTTCTGGGCTGTTTTTTTCAGGTCACTCTTTTGTTTCTTTTTAAATGTCTCACATTAGAATGTTTTTCAATTCTTTTGATTGCACTGTTTTACCACTGCCTGGATCTTGCTGATGAGCAAAATTTTTGTGTCCAAGAATTCTTCCCGGAAGCCTAATTTTTTCCTTTTAATTTTTCCTTATTTTACTTTTCTAAACCAAACAAAATTTTTTGTATCCTATTCTGCAGTTTGATGCTTGTGTATTTTCCTGTGTTCTGTAATTTACCACATCACACAGCCTTGTTTCTGAATGATTGCTGGTTGTATTTGGTTATGGGTCATGTATCTTCTTGGAGAAGAGGGGGACAGACCATGTTCTTGTTTATGTCTTTACCACTTGACCAAAGATAGTGAGGCTGTGATTTCAGTGACATGAGGCCAGTTAAGGAAAGGAGGTTTGACCTTATGAACTTGAAATATGCACTGTAGATCTGAAATCAATTGTCCCTTTGCTTCTTCAAACCGACTTTGGATTTTGTCAATGTTAAAATTTAATTATTTATAATTGGATTTTCAGGGCTACTGAAAAGGAGATTTTATTTTAAATCCTGTTTTCTAAACAGCTTTTCTGCTCACCCACAATAAAACCATTGCCTGAAATTTTACAACTGAGAAGTACTAATTTATGTTTGCTTAAATTTGGTCTGATTAGCTTATTTATAATTAAAGAGAATTTCTTTGCTTGTAATTGTCACTGTCATCCCTTCTCCCCCTGACTTCTTTTCTTTTGTTTTGTTTTCTAAACCAGATTTGGGTCGTTCTCGAGAGCTCCAGTATGTTTATGTGGATAACAATATTCACCTTAAAGGCCTCCCATCTTACCTGTATAATAAAGTCATTGGTTGCAGTGGGTAGGTATGAATTAATGCAGATGTTTTGCATACCTGTTCCTTGTAAAATGTCTTACAAGTATCTTCCTCTGTGAAACAACTGATTATTTTTGTGTGTGGGATTGATTCAGAGCTGATGTTCCTTTGAGGGGATTACTGCAGCTCCCACTGTTCTTTTATTTTGTGATAAATTTTCTGTGTTAATTGCTGACTTTTAGTATTTTAGTATTAAGCCATAAGAGACAGGGCAGTTCTTCTGAAGTAAATTTGTAGTGGTAAGGCCTAAAGCTGAATCCTAGCTGCATTTAAAGGCTGGCCAAGAATGTGGGCTTCACAGAATTTCCAGAACTAAAGATGGAACAAAATATTTTTTTTGTGTTGCAGCATCTGTTTAGTTCATAAATTCTCACATTTCTGGAAGTTAGGGACCATATCTTGGAATGTCCCATATGGCTCCTTCACTCATTTTACTTCCAGTATCAGCTTCTAGTAGGTCTTGGTACCTACTAACCAAAATAAGTAACTTTTTTTTAGGAATTATGGATTGACAGGTATATTTTTACATGTGGATTTTAAAAATATCCTAGGCTGTCTCATGTTTGTGGTCAGGATGTGAGGAAAAAAAAATGGTCTGTCTAGGACACTGGCTTAATTCTTTCTGCACTGACACTAGCATAAATTAGGATCAGCACCACTGATGAATGGAGCCTTACTGGTGTAAAACTGATCAGAAGAGGATTGTCCCCATTACCATCTAATTATAAATTTCTGGTATGCTTGCTCTCAGCAAATCTTGCATTAAATATAAATTCCCTCTCTCCAGCTTGCACTCCACTGCAATATGTGAGATGCTGAGTCTTGGCATTTTAAGGTTTTTCTAATATCCTCGTGTCAGCTGGTTGTGTGATATTTAAATACTTGCAGTTGGACTGTAATTCTGCTCAACTATGTTCACTCCCAAGCTTCTACTAATTTTGGTTTTCAGGAAAAATAACTTCTGGCCTTTGTTCTCTCAGAACTGATTGTAAATTGTAAGCCAGACATTAAATTGGCCCTGAAGGTATGTCACATATGGCTCCTTCACTCAGTTTACTTCCAGTATCAGCTTCTTGTAGGTCTTGTAGGTCTACTAACTAAAATAAGTAACTTTTTTTTAGGAATTCTGGACTGACAGGTATATTTATACATGTGGAGTTTAAAAATATCCTAGGCTGTATTGATCCTGCTCAACTGTATTGATTGTGACCAACTCACTAGTGACAATGCAGGAAATGCTCCAACAGGTCTGGTCTGTGCTGCCTGCTTTGTGTGATTTTAAACAACCATGTCTCTTTTTCTTCATGTTTTAAGTCCTTATTTTATACTCAGTCAAAAAACTTTATGATTGCAGTGACCTTTTGTGACTGGATTACCAGTTCTTTNGAATTCTTCCCGGAAGCCTAATTTTTTCCTTTTAATTTTTCCTTATTTTACTTTTCTAAACCAAACAAAATTTTTTGTATCCTATTCTGCAGTTTGATGCTTGTGTATTTTCCTGTGTTCTGTAATTTACCACATCACACAGCCTTGTTTCTGAATGATTGCTGGTTGTATTTGGTTATGGGTCATGTATCTTCTTGGAGAAGAGGGGGACAGACCATGTTCTTGTTTATGTCTTTACCACTTGACCAAAGATAGTGAGGCTGTGATTTCAGTGACATGAGGCCAGTTAAGGAAAGGAGGTTTGACCTTATGAACTTGAAATATGCACTGTAGATCTGAAATCAATTGTCCCTTTGCTTCTTCAAACCGACTTTGGATTTTGTCAATGTTAAAATTTAATTATTTATAATTGGATTTTCAGGGCTACTGAAAAGGAGATTTTATTTTAAATCCTGTTTTCTAAACAGCTTTTCTGCTCACCCACAATAAAACCATTGCCTGAAATTTTACAACTGAGAAGTACTAATTTATGTTTGCTTAAATTTGGTCTGATTAGCTTATTTATAATTAAAGAGAATTTCTTTGCTTGTAATTGTCACTGTCATCCCTTCTCCCCCTGACTTCTTTTCTTTTGTTTTGTTTTCTAAACCAGATTTGGGTCGTTCTCGAGAGCTCCAGTATGTTTATGTGGATAACAATATTCACCTTAAAGGCCTCCCATCTTACCTGTATAATAAAGTCATTGGTTGCAGTGGGTAGGTATGAATTAATGCAGATGTTTTGCATACCTGTTCCTTGTAAAATGTCTTACAAGTATCTTCCTCTGTGAAACAACTGATTATTTTTGTGTGTGGGATTGATTCAGAGCTGATGTTCCTTTGAGGGGATTACTGCAGCTCCCACTGTTCTTTTATTTTGTGATAAATTTTCTGTGTTAATTGCTGACTTTTAGTATTTTAGTATTAAGCCATAAGAGACAGGGCAGTTCTTCTGAAGTAAATTTGTAGTGGTAAGGCCTAAAGCTGAATCCTAGCTGCATTTAAAGGCTGGCCAAGAATGTGGGCTTCACAGAATTTCCAGAACTAAAGATGGAACAAAATATTTTTTTTGTGTTGCAGCATCTGTTTAGTTCATAAATTCTCACATTTCTGGAAGTTAGGGACCATATCTTGGAATGTCCCATATGGCTCCTTCACTCATTTTACTTCCAGTATCAGCTTCTAGTAGGTCTTGGTACCTACTAACCAAAATAAGTAACTTTTTTTTAGGAATTATGGATTGACAGGTATATTTTTACATGTGGATTTTAAAAATATCCTAGGCTGTCTCATGTTTGTGGTCAGGATGTGAGGAAAAAAAAATGGTCTGTCTAGGACACTGGCTTAATTCTTTCTGCACTGACACTAGCATAAATTAGGATCAGCACCACTGATGAATGGAGCCTTACTGGTGTAAAACTGATCAGAAGAGGATTGTCCCCATTACCATCTAATTATAAATTTCTGGTATGCTTGCTCTCAGCAAATCTTGCATTAAATATAAATTCCCTCTCTCCAGCTTGCACTCCACTGCAATATGTGAGATGCTGAGTCTTGGCATTTTAAGGTTTTTCTAATATCCTCGTGTCAGCTGGTTGTGTGATATTTAAATACTTGCAGTTGGACTGTAATTCTGCTCAACTATGTTCACTCCCAAGCTTCTACTAATTTTGGTTTTCAGGAAAAATAACTTCTGGCCTTTGTTCTCTCAGAACTGATTGTAAATTGTAAGCCAGACATTAAATTGGCCCTGAAGGTATGTCACATATGGCTCCTTCACTCAGTTTACTTCCAGTATCAGCTTCTTGTAGGTCTTGTAGGTCTACTAACTAAAATAAGTAACTTTTTTTTAGGAATTCTGGACTGACAGGTATATTTATACATGTGGAGTTTAAAAATATCCTAGGCTGTATTGATCCTGCTCAACTGTATTGATTGTGACCAACTCACTAGTGACAATGCAGGAAATGCTCCAACAGGTCTGGT
The DNA here is from genome assembly GCA_013401355.1 of Ceyx cyanopectus. NCBI lineage: Eukaryota > Metazoa > Chordata > Aves > Coraciiformes > Alcedinidae > Ceyx > Ceyx cyanopectus. The sequence continues at coordinate 357,131 of VYZU01000014.1, read as the reverse complement.
CTGTGCTGCCTGCTTTGTGTGATTTTAAACAACCATGTCTCTTTTTCTTCATGTTTTAAGTCCTTATTTTATACTCAGTCAAAAAACTTTATGATTGCAGTGACCTTTTGTGACTGGATTACCAGTTCTTTACCAGTTCTTTTTGCTGTCATTCCATGTACATGACTGGTGGGCTAGCTGCTAGTATGGAGAGTATTATAAATGCAGTTTAGAAGAGAAAAAAAAGTTGCAAGTGTTGCAAAGAAATTAATTCTTATAAATAAATTTTTTCTTTAATGATATATAATTAAAAATATTTTTAGTAAGCAAAATAATACTTGGTGTTTGTGTACCAAACAGATATTTGTCTATATGGTTTAAAGCCATCTTGAAACATCATAGATTATTTTTAAGGAACATTTTCAACAGAGAACATTTATATATATTATTAAGAAACCAAAGGTTTAATTTGGTAATGTATTAAGTCATGTTTAAATTGTGCAATAATCAGCATGTGAAGCAGTTGTGTGTTCTTTCCAGAAAAGCAGTAGCAACCAGTGGAACACTGTTGTGGGTCAGGCAACCCATGAAGATCCAGGCTCTAGTCTGGTCATCCACTGGAGAATAAAATCTGACAGGCTGCTGTTAGCAACATAAAGCTGGATTTCTGAAAATAGAATATAAATTGCATTGTGTAAGGAATGAATCTCTGTCTGGGAATCCTGCAGTCAGACTGACTGAAGAAGTCTTTTATATAAGAGGTGATGATCTCAGCACTCAAAATAAATTTTGATCTTATTTTTTGCAGATTGGATTTCATAGTCTCCAGCTAGATATGTGTCAGTCATGTTGAAGGCAGCCAATAGATGGTCACAGCTTTTTTTCTCCCCAGTTATTTATTCACCAGGGTTCTTCTGCAGCTCCATTATTTTTCTATCTTGTTAGACCATCCTCTGTTCCACTTTTTAACCTCTGTGGATTTTGTGTTTTATTTTGTTTTTTTAAGTCTTTTTCTCTTGCACCCAGTATTACTTGTACGTTGAGAATGATTTCCTAATCTATGCTGATTTAAGGGTGTATATCTCTTAGGTTATTACCCTTGACAGTCTATTTTGCTTGTTTACTTTGCTTCTCAGGGATGTGGCCCAGCATTAATAGCCTCACCCTGGACATAAAGTAGAGCAACTGGTCCAACTCTGAACTGCAGTCACTGTCATGAGTTTATGGGTGTGTCTTCTAGTTAGGTTGGTAAGGGGTTAATCAATTTGAAAATAGCACATTATTGATTTATTTGCCNAAAAATATCCTAGGCTGTCTCATGTTTGTGGTCAGGATGTGAGGAAAAAAAAATGGTCTGTCTAGGACACTGGCTTAATTCTTTCTGCACTGACACTAGCATAAATTAGGATCAGCACCACTGATGAATGGAGCCTTACTGGTGTAAAACTGATCAGAAGAGGATTGTCCCCATTACCATCTAATTATAAATTTCTGGTATGCTTGCTCTCAGCAAATCTTGCATTAAATATAAATTCCCTCTCTCCAGCTTGCACTCCACTGCAATATGTGAGATGCTGAGTCTTGGCATTTTAAGGTTTTTCTAATATCCTCGTGTCAGCTGGTTGTGTGATATTTAAATACTTGCAGTTGGACTGTAATTCTGCTCAACTATGTTCACTCCCAAGCTTCTACTAATTTTGGTTTTCAGGAAAAATAACTTCTGGCCTTTGTT
>VYZU01000014.1:333450-354080 GCA_013401355.1 Ceyx cyanopectus | reverse complement strand
CCCTTGACAGTCTATTTTGCTTGTTTACTTTGCTTCTCAGGGATGTGGCCCAGCATTAATAGCCTCACCCTGGACATAAAGTAGAGCAACTGGTCCAACTCTGAACTGCAGTCACTGTCATGAGTTTATGGGTGTGTCTTCTAGTTAGGTTGGTAAGGGGTTAATCAATTTGAAAATAGCACATTATTGATTTATTTGCCGTGATAGCTAACTCAGCAGCTCTGGATTGCTGTGGAATGGATTGTTGGAATATTGGATCTCTGAATTCCCAATTATCTTAACCCCGTTAATGGTTTGTGGGAAAACTGTTTAGCAAGAAGCCTGTTGACTGGCTGTTTGATGCTGCTTTTTTTGCCTGTTTCTCTGGGCTGCTTTTCCTTTAATCAGAAGAGATGAGATTCTTTGTTGTCAAGAGAAGCACTGTGAGACTTCTTTCACATCTGATAAGGGCGAGCGAATGTAGTCACCTCAGTTTTAGGCCCAGTATCTGGGAAGGCTGACAAACTTGTGTTTCTGTTCCATTTGTTAGGACTGGCCCTAACAAGTTGCTCTTGGCTTCAAATTTGAGTTGTCATAAACAATTCCGATTCCCCTGTTGACTTCCCCAGCCTCTTAGTAGAATTTTCCTATGCGTGCCTGTGTGCTAGGAGAGCTTGCAACAGGAGCGTGTAAAGAGGGCTTAGTTTTACTACAAGCTGAGTTACTCTCCTTGCATCCAAATAACCTTCCTCTTCCTTACGTGGTTTGGGAAGGGCAAGACACACTTGTAAGCTATCTTCTCACCACAGCTTAGGCTGTTCTTGTTTTTCCTTCACTCTCCGGGGGAACTGTGGATGGGAAGGGTGTAGGACAGAGTCACCCCTTGGCACTTAAATGATGTTTTTTGCTGGTTGTAGTTTGCCTCACATATTATAGTTGAGAAATCCATTCCCATTCTCAACTGATTAATCCAAGACACAGGAAGTCAACTGTTAGGTATGGAACTGCTCCTCTGTAAGGTAACAATCATGGCTAAAAGAGATGAGTACATTGGCAGAGTAAGGGACATCTAGTGCACTGGGTTCACCTCCTTGGGATTGCATTCTTACTTCTCCAGCTTTTGAATGTTATTTGCCAAGTCAAGTCCTCCAGATGTCCCATGACTAGCACCTCACAGGAGGTGGGAATCTATAGAAAATGTGTGTCAGTATAGAATCATAGAATAGTTTGGGCTGGAAGGGACCTTTGGAGGTCATCTAGTCCATCCTCAACAGATACTGCGCTCTGCCAGGAATCCTTGAGGGGTGCTGCACTGAAGAACCATATTGGGAGTACTTTGGGTGGGTCATCTGGGAGTTTCTATGAAGTTTTTTTGGTTGTTTGATTGGTTTTTCTAACACTTTCTAAATGTCTTGTGTCCTTCTAGTTGTGGTTCTCCAATTCAAGTTTCAGAGGTGAAACTGCTCTCTTTTTCATCGGGCCAGTTAACTGTGTTCCTGCCAGCAGAGGTGAAGTCTATAGGGACAGAAACAGATCATGTGCTGCCTTTGCAAGAGCTGGCCATGAGGACCCTCTATAACACCTACTACAGGTTCTTGAAAGGTAAGAGATTTCTGCATCCTTCATATTACAGAAAGTGCTTTTCTGCAAGTGGCAGGAACTTTCAGAAAGTTCTAAAATAGCTCTTCAAAGAGCTGGGCAAGGATTGGTATTTTAAAATATGTATTTAATCAAATATGTTTTAAATACTATATTAGAACAAAAATGTTTAATATCAAAAAAACAGAGACTTTCTAAAGTTGAGTCGTGCTTACGAAGGGTTTCTTTCTTGAGGACAGTATAAAGAAGAATGCTTTTTGCAGGAGAAGCTCTTTAATGGACATGGGAGATGAGAAATACAATTCCTGAGGCAAGATTGGCTGCATGAGCCGACAGTGCAGCTCCTTGCCAGGCAGCACACTCCTCAAATGCAGACTTGGTGCACAGAAGGCAAAAGAAATGCTAGCAGCCCTTGGCCATGTCAGCACAGTGTGGCTGGCAGCTGAGCTGGTTTAGTTCTGCCCCAATTCAGACTCTGCTCTGGAGTGGCCCTTGGCTCATCTGGTTCTATATCATGCATTCCCATGAGTTTGCAGGATCTGCTGATAACCTGCAGATTCAGATTTTGCCAGGTTGAGATGTTTTGTGACTCCCCCTGTTTGCAGCATCTTGGCAGTTCATCAGCTTTGGCGGTGAAAGTGGAGAGCAGAAAGGTAGAGAGTTGTGATGGAAAGATGAGAAGCTTTATGATAAGGGGTCACTTGTGCTATGGCCACCAGAGTAAATTGTAACTACTCAGCTATTGCTTTGCCAAGAAAAATGTACAAGGTGTGCAGCAAATATGCTGTAGGAAGAAGCTCCATGTGAGGGGAGAGAAAACCAGCCACCCAAGCCTGTGTTCATAGGATGCAGCACTGCCTTGTGCAGAATGGATTTCCTGACAGAGAAAGATTCACTAACCAGTTTGCAATTGTGGATTTGTTCTTTTTCTGCGTATGTTGGGTAGAGGGAAGATTTGTAGTTGTTTAGTACCAGGATATCAGCTGCACCAAAAAGAAACAGTGACTAATGTGGTTTCATTTTCATTTGCTAAACTGTAGTCTTGGAAAAGTAGACTGAGAACACCAGGTACTAGATCTTCTAAATCATTAGTAATAGCTTTTCTCACCCAGTTGTCACTTGCACAACAATTTCTGCAATATGACTGCATGAATTTGGTTCCTGAAGATGCTGCTGCAGTTTGCTTTGGGATTAACAAGACAAAGTTGCAAAATCAGTTTAAGAATTGGTTTGTAGCTGGTTTATACCAGGCTGTGAGGATTATATCATAGCTGAGGTGCAGAACATGAACAAGATGCTGAAATGTTGGGGGGTTTTATCTGTCTTGCCTACTTCTAGTCTGCTGTGTTGTACTATACAGTCTTTTCTTATATTTATATATATTTAAACACACAGATATCTCATTCTGGGAGCCTCCATTCAAGACTGTGCATTGCCACAGGTCACACCCACATTGCAGGGAGGCAGCAGCAGTGCATAGTTCAGACAGGTGTAAGATAATGCTGTGTGCTGGGAAGCAGGTGGCACCTATGACTCAAGTAGCAGATTTGATCTGTCACTGCCTAAATTTGCAGTTCCAAGGGTGCTGTTAAATGCTTGGCAGCTGCTAGGTAAGTATGACAGGAGTGACTGGACTACTTTTCCTCAGTCTTTGCTTGCTGCAGAATGTGACCTTTTCTTGGTGACGCAGCCACGCTGCTGGTCGTGCCTGGCAGCTCCCTGGAGGCTGTTGTGCTACCTTGGGGGGGGTTAAAGCTGACAGGGTTTGAAAGCTGAAACTGCAGTGATAGCACAGAACTCATTTATCAGGTACTGCATCTTGTCTTGATTACTCAGCACCTAAACTCATTCACCTATCTTGGCTGTCTTGGTTTCTAGATGAAGATTAGCATGTTGGGTTGAATTCATTAAACACCACGTGGCTTGGGTCGAGTCTGAGAAAATCATTGATCTTTGTTATGAAGTGGCCCTGGACTCCCTTGTGGTGGAAACAATGGCAAATTGTCAACTGTGGGGATACACTAAGAGATGATGAATGTCTTGATCTTTTTAAGATGGTCTCTTTGGTTGGACCTGTGAGAATTAGTCTGGGCTGGGTTGTATTTCAAGTAATTCTAAGTATTTTAGATCTTTTTTTGCTGATGGTTGAGTCTGGATTTATTAGTGAGCTTAGCTATCCTGCTCAATTGGTTTTTGAAATATTTTACCAAAAGAGTACTCATCCTTCTCAGGATTTTGTATTGTTATTAATTACTAAACACTTCTCTAGATTATCTTTGTGTCTAAAAATGCTTTATTACTACTGGTTTTATTGTTTGCTTAAGCCATAATATTTTCACCTGGCTATTTGAGGCAGTTATTCTTATGTCCAGAGATGCTGAACTTGGACATTTAACTTCTTGAACCCACATGGAGAGCACTCTGTAACTCTGCTCATGGGTGTTACTTTGCTGTGCTTGTCACAAAGTCTGAAGAATACGAGACAGCTGATTTTCTGACTTTCTCATGGATCATTCTTGTTGCACTTGAATTTATCATGCAATTGTTTTGTTACAAGTCCATTTTTGTTTCTTTTCTTCTCTAGATTTGAACTTTCTGACTCCAATCTCACTACCCAAAAGTCTCTTGGAATTGCTGCACTGTCCCCTGGGACACTGCCACCGTTGCAGCCAGCCTATGTTTACCATTGTCTACCCAAAGCTCTTTCCCTTGAGGGAAACTCCAATGGCAGGATTGCATCAAGGGTAATTATACAGAAAATTACACTGGGGTTTCATTTAGGAAGAAAGACACCTTATGGAGCAAAGCAAAGCATTTTTTTTATTATTTTCTTTTTGACTTGACAGCCTTACAGATCTAAAGCCCCTGTCCTGTGATTGCACGTAAAGGTTGACAAATGTTCTATTTCCAAGACAATCAGAGGACTGCTGTTAGACTATTTAACACTTCCCTGTTCCAGGTTGCTGTAAAATAGTGAAGGTTTTGATATGAAGGGATTGAATTGTGTGTGGTGGTGCAGCACATGGCACTGCTGTGCCTTGGGAAGGAGTTACTGCTTAACAGTGGTGTTTCCCTGATGGTCTCAACCCTGACTTCAGGAGAATGTCACCACCAAATGTAAGTGCTGTAGGATTAAGATGGAAAAAAGCTCCAAAGCCAGAGCTTAATTAAGTATTCTGTGGTAAAATACTCCTGGTTTTCTCTCCATGCTACTTAAACTGGAGGTAGGCCTTGTAAGCATTCTGCATGGAAATACACATTTCATAGCAATGTGTGTTTTAAAAAATACTTCAGTTTTTATGGTTGTAGAACTTGTGAATGTGTCCACAGGATTCACAAGTCAAGTGAATAGACTTGCTGGACAATACAGTCCTAGAGGGGACTCAAAACAGGGATACAGTTCAGGGAACATTGCCCTCATGTAGGTACAGATTTGAAGTATCTTCAAGGTGAAGTGATTCTTTCCGTAGCCCCTATTAGCCTGAGTTGATACTGTAGCCTACCATGAGCCATACCATCAACTAATCCACTTGTGCAATAGAAAAGCATCATCAGAGACATTTCAACTGGTTCCACTTGGACTAAAGTACAGTACTGTTTGAAACCTAGTATAGAAGATTGAGAAGTTACTTGGAGTTCTACAAGCAAATGTGATGTTCAGGCTCTCTTGAGAGAGTTGAAGTCAAGCCATTAGTTACAAAGCATATGCTTAAAGATGAGGAGCAGAACAGAAAGGTGCTTTAAAAAGGAATGTTTCTGAAATTACTTGTGGGAGTATATAATGCACAAGAATGCCACTTATTTCTTGTCCTGCTGAAAGCTGATAGTTATCTTCCATAAAAATAAGAAATTGCTTCTCAACAGGGAGGTATTTAAGAAAAGAGAAGAGAGTAACTGATGATTCAGGTTGATGGTAGCTGTTTTCCACAGCTTTATCACAGGTTATTTTGTTGTGAGTTTGTGGCATAAGAGGTATCTGATTTGTAACCAATTCAGCTTTAAGAAATGAGATAACTTCTGTATGCCAAATCTGGACAGCAGCCAGAAGGCTGCAGAAATGCTATTTTGGAGAAGCTGTCTTTCTTAGAAAGGTCTGGCTGCAGAGATTGCAGACTTCAACTTGCCATTCAGTCATATGCTGAAATTCAGTGGATTTCATCTTGAATTGCTTCAACATTACAATCTTAATATTCAGACTGGCATAAGATGTTATAATCATGATAGAAAGAATTTCTTTCAAACATTGAATGGTATCTTTTTTTTAAGAAAGTGATGGAAAATTACTTGCTGGTCACTAAATCCTTTTATTATCTGAAATAATCCAACAAAGAGAGTTTGGACTACACTAGAGAGCTCTACTTTATATTTAATTGCTAAGCATTGATCTTTGTAGAACTTACAAAGGTGATAGACACCTTTAGGGATGAATAAAGTTACAGCTCAACAAAAACATACTTTAGGGCCAGTTTAGAAGAACACTGCCTAACTTTCTATACTACGCTAATTGAAAATACTTACTTCTGCCTGGTTTTCACTTGCTTCAAAAATGGTTCTCATTCCTTCCCTTAAACAAGACTGTACTGTGTTCTGCAAAATTAATACAGTCTTAAGTAGCTGACATTTGAAGCAAATCCACAGAAAATGGGATCTGAAGAGGGTAGCCTGTCACCCTTATCTCTGTAGCTCTTCCCCTTGACATGGTAAGATTATGTGGAATTGTGGAGGTGTGATAGCTGGTTTAGAAAGATGTGAAGGACAGGGTTTCTGTTCTAAAGAGCTTACAGTGACCATGAAAACACACAGGGTAGGGATCCTGAATGTTTGAGCAGCACTGATTAGCACATGCCACATCCATGCCAGTGCCTTCTGTCTGCATTTCCCTATCACATCCTGTATCCTCTTACAGGAAAGGGTAGTTAAGTGTTGGACTGGATTTCTGTATCTGAAAAAGCACAGATGAAGTGAGCTCTGGGTAAAGTGTGATTTCTGGGTTAGGAAAAAGCAGTTCTTAGCATTTTTCCAGTGTCTATCTAGGTCCCTGCCAGGAGGGGGGCAGGAGGGTCACGGTGAACACAGCCAGGCTGGTTTTGTGCTTTCATGGTGCCCCTGCTGCAGTACCTGGCACAATGTGACAAGCTGCTGTCACTCATCCTTGCTGAAGGGATGGGCCCAGTTTGTTTTCTGGGCTGCACTGGAGGAGGACACTGGCCTCAGCTATTTCACACCTACAGCAGTCATTTCAGAAACACATGAGCCAAGCTGAAGAATTACCCAGCTCTTTTCCTTCTAGTTCTTAAACCTCCTGGCTGTAACAGCCCCACCCTCCACAGAGAGAAAAACCACATGCTGCTGCTTTAAATGAATACATAAGAAACCAGGAAGGTTTTGGAGAACCCCTGAAGTGTTTCCCTGCCTTTGTATCAGACACTTATATAGAGCAAATGAACCCTTTTTTTTCCCTGAAGTGTTGAGATCAGCTAATCCTGTATTCTACACCCAGCTTGTTGTCTGCTGTGGAATGGGGCCAGGAGCTCTAATCTTTACTGACAACTGTTCTCCCCCCTCCTTTTTTGTTTTCTTTTTTTTTTTTTTCTAGGAGGACAACTGTTAGTTTTGTGGCATACTGCTGCTCCACCCAGTGTCTGCAGACTTTTGACCTACTGAGTTGATAAACATTTCAAACCACTCAGGAGTGCTGCCAGTTTAAAGCTGCATTAGACGTCGTATCCCATTGGTACTGGAATACTCTGCGTGTGCCAAAGTGGCAGAAGTGCCCAGTTGGGAACATCAAGAGGCACTGAAATCCTGCCCTATCAAATCTGGATCAACTGCAGAAACTTCTCAGAAGTGTAAATACCAAGCTTTTAAAAGTATTAACTTCTCTCTCCTCCAAGACAGCATACAAACCAAATAAATTCACAAGCTCTGACTTCAGGATTTCCAATATTTTTCAAATGTGCCTGTCATCAGGTTGACCCGTTGCATCATTTGAGGTTGTTTTCATTCCTCTAACAGGATAAAAAAACCAAAAGGTCTAGTTAGAACAAATTAGTTCTCCCAGCCCCCATCCTCTTCACCCCTACAGCAGGATTCAGGTGGATAGATCTAAGCCTACTGAACCCTCTCATGGATCCCAGTGACTTTCCCATAAAATACAGCTTTATTTTCTCCATCTCATCTTAATTTTCCCAGCAGAGTTATCCCAATTGTCTACCAAGTCTTAACTGTGGTATTTAAATCAACATATTGCAAGTAGATCTTCCTGATATCGTTAGAAGCCACATTGATTTAATTAGAGTAACTATTATTTGTCTGGAGACTAAAGATTCTGTCTCAGTAAAGAAGGCTGGTACTGATGCCTGCACTAAAAAAGAAGTGCTTTATCTTGCTCCAGCATGTTTGAGGGTGTGTTTTCTTTATTTTTCATCACTTGAGGTTTTCTTTTTATTTTAAAAACACTTCCCTTTTTGCTTCTTTTGAGTTCTTCAGCAAGAAGGTGACCTTACCCATCAATTTCACTTGAGAAAAAAGAGAATATGATAGTAAATATTTGTTCGTATTTATTATATATTTCCAATTGCAGACTACAGATCTGTGAGGAGTTGGTCTTGAGCTTTTTTCTAGATTCATCATCTGGCTGATTTGTGGCAGTTTGTGCCTCAGAGAAGGCTGGGAATCCATGGGAAGGTATGTGGCTCTCCATGCATAGGTACATATGCACACAGAGGATCTTCACAGAAGGGCTGTAACGTTGGGTGTTGTATATTGATGGCAGATGTAGTGCAGATTTCCACTCACTATCAGATCTGGGGGAATCCTTTTTTGTTAGATCTTGTTCATTTTAAATAAAGGTTGGAAAAAAGGCCCAAAATGCCTGCTGGACTTAACATTTTATTTTTTATACTGAAACAGTTTATGAAAAATTAGCCCCTTTTGACTTGTTTTGGAATAGAATTTATTTTTTTTTAATAGAATGTGTTGGTCTTTATGTCTCTTAGGTGTAAACTACTTATTGATTGAGCACAGTGTGTTACTCTGTGCAGCAGGTAGTCCCAAGCTGAAATAGATATGAATGAAACAGTTTGTTATAAAAATGGCAAGATAAAGAGACTTATTTGGTAGTATATTAGCATATGTTGTGGTGAGGTGTGCATACTTTGAAGGGAGGAGGCATTAAAATGTTTTCCTTTTGCCAAAGAAGCATTTGTTCCCGCTGCAGGCTGCCTGGCATCTCTTCAATAAATAGAGTATCTTAAGAGCTTTAAAGAGTACCAAAAAGGCAGTTTTGAGGGTGGAATTTTTAGGTTGTGCATGTTACTTGTAAAATCTTTGCTGGTTTTATTGGGTTGGTTTTAGAGAGTTGAATTAGCATTAAGAAATGTAGAACTTAATCCTTCAGGAATGCAAGTATCATCTACTGTTTAAGAATTGTGAAACTTTCTCAAATAAATCCCATTTATTAAATCTGCTTTGCAGTAGGGGAAAGAGCCACGGCCAAGCAGGCTCTGTGCTATTGGATTTCTGACTCTGTCATTTCACTAATTATTGGTATCCCCAGCAGGCCTTCCCACCCAGCGGGGTTTGCAGCTGAACCAGCAGAATTCAACTTGAGCTTTTTTCTTCCCTTCAGTACTGCAGACTGGAGATGGAAATTACCTATGTACAGTTCATACCTATAGCAGAAATCTGGAAGGGTAATAACAGAATCCATTTTTTTAAAACAGATGATTAAAGGACTATGGTGGTGTTAAAAGTAATTAATTTTTCATACAATACACTCACCAAGAACTTCCAGTATTTTTTTTACTGTGGCTTCCTCTGGAGGAGATATTTAGTTGGAAGATTGTTTTTCCTTTTTTTTAAATTTCAACTTAAAAACTTTAAAACACAGTCTAACCCTGAATTTAGTCTGTAAACACTATTTTGGAGTTAAATCTCTTTGATTAGATAAAAGGCCTTGGTGTTTGTTTATTAGGAGTCAGTTAAGAGTGCAGCTTGATTTATTTTTTTTTTAATTATTTATTTTTTATTTTATTTCTTCTATAATTGAGCTATTTTTTATTGAGTTCACATCAGGCTCTTTATTATTGTCTACAAGTGCAGTTCAGAAGAAATTCTAGTCTGTTCTATAAGCAAGATGAATCTTAACTAACATTTTAATAGATGATATTTCAAGAATGGAATGTTCAGTGAATAAATGACTTAAACATGCAATTGAAGCTGAAATGTCATACCCTATTTTTATAAAACAAGGAAGAGGAAAGCAGCTTAAATTCATGTTTCCCTTTTTTTTTAATTTTTATTTTTATACTAACAGTGTTTGTATTCATCTGTATCTTTGGATGATATTGGTCTAGATTAAAATAACTGCATTCTCCCTTGTCCAAATTTTTCTGAAGTTATTCTACTATAAGAATATTTCATAACTAGCTGACATGAGAGCCAGCTATGCAACTTGTGGAGAGAAGGGGGAGCTTGTTGCTTATACAACTTGTTTTTTCAGTAGGAGGTGTCACAATACTTGGCTCTAATATGTTTATTTCTAGGTAATTTTTGATGGCTTGCTCTTCCTCAGGTTAGTTCACATAGAGATAAATTCTTCCTTCTACTGCAAAAAAATTGTTTCCAAGGTTTTTTGGTCTTAAAGTACATCATAGCTCTTTGCTTAGGGTGGGTGTAGGGGAAGTTTCTGACTTTTTTTTTTCCTTAGGCATTGTAAAGAGGAAGGTGCAGGAGAGAAATGAGAGAAAATAAGATTTAACCCATCAGTATTGCTAGAAAAAAAATTTTTTGAGTCAACATGACTCCTCATTCCATTAGGGAGCACAGGCATGATTTCTGTTTGCCATGATAACAGGCACCATGTTAAGAAAATTGGGATGCTACTGCTTATAGAGAAAACTTTTTGTTCTGCCCCAAAGCAAACAGAGGAATCTGGCTTTATTTACACTTCTTGAGCAGTTTTGCTGTGGACACTGTTGTATTGGGAGCACTGTGCTTGGGAACCCTCCTGCTACTCCCCCAGAGGTTCAGAAATACAACTGCCCTTTCCCTGCAAGGAACAAGGTCTGATAACCACCAAGTGTGTCTTTTTCTGCGTTGGCCTGATGCTTCTCTTGGGCTCTTTCTGAAGTTCATGACAAACCTTCTATTTACTTCATTGTGGTGAGGTTAAGATCTTGCTGTGAGGAGAGCAGAGCTGTTTCTTGCCAAGTTGGCTTCAACTCTTGTGTATCGAATTCTGCTGAATCCCTTCTTCTGGCACGAAGGGAGGAGGAGACTGTTCTGACACCCCAGTGGGAGCAGCGTGTCAGGTTTTACTGACATCACAGCTAAGGTGAAGAGTGGAGAGTGACAAACCTTTCACTAGAGAGGATGACTTTCTTTTGCAAGGCCACTGCGGCTCCATCACAGTACCACTGATAGCAGAAGAACTCTTGCCTTCGTGTCAGTGGAGGATGGACCAAGTTTTAACTGCTAAGAAAGAAGAATTTGTTTTGCCATCTTTGTATTTCTTGCAAAAACGGGGACAATGGCACTGAAGTCCCTGCCTGCTGCTAGGCAGCCTCTCCAGCTGCAGCTGAATTGAACTAACTCTGAGACATAACTACCTTTGCCTCTTACCTCCCTCTTAATACTGCTCACCTTGTTGCAAAATGTTGTAGTTAACTTGTGATGGAAGAGGCCAAGTAAATTGAATCCAGAGTTTTTATTACTTTTTTGTATCACCAACCTATTTTGTAAGAGACCAAAGGTCTGGTGGAAAGAAATGGCAAAGGTTCACATGAAGTCTTCATTGCTTTTGCTTTGATGTGCCCTTCTTTGGATTACAACTTGAACTTGGATTGCAGCTGAGTTTGTTCTGTGTCTGTTGAAAGAGTGTGTGTATTGCTTTTTGCTCTGTATTAACCAAGTGTCACTTAGTGTGAAGGTGAGCTTGCTAGATGTTTTATTTCAAGTTAGTGGTGCAATTTGTTGTATGTGCTTGTTAATAAACTATATTTTTGGATAGAATTACAGTCCGTTAAAGTTAACTAAATTCTTGCTCCCAGGGCTATTAAGGTATGTTAGGATGTAGCATTTAATTTACATTTCAGTTCATTTGCATAGTAATTAGCTAATAAGTCTCACCCAAGGCTGAAGAGGTGGGGTGGAGACAATTCTTAGAACACTGCTAAGCCCAAAACACTGATTCACTTAATCCCTCTGTTTCAGACAGTGTAGTTCACTGTAGGAACAAAACCTATATGGAGACATTACTTTAGACCCTCCTATGGACTGATCAAAATAAAAATATCTTTCAGGAGGGCTGTATGAAGAGCCACCCTGACAGTCCAGAGATGTGGCTGTGATTTATGTATTATTCACTAAGCAACATTCAGCATCTTTNATTATTTATTTTTTATTTTATTTCTTCTATAATTGAGCTATTTTTTATTGAGTTCACATCAGGCTCTTTATTATTGTCTACAAGTGCAGTTCAGAAGAAATTCTAGTCTGTTCTATAAGCAAGATGAATCTTAACTAACATTTTAATAGATGATATTTCAAGAATGGAATGTTCAGTGAATAAATGACTTAAACATGCAATTGAAGCTGAAATGTCATACCCTATTTTTATAAAACAAGGAAGAGGAAAGCAGCTTAAATTCATGTTTCCCTTTTTTTTTAATTTTTATTTTTATACTAACAGTGTTTGTATTCATCTGTATCTTTGGATGATATTGGTCTAGATTAAAATAACTGCATTCTCCCTTGTCCAAATTTTTCTGAAGTTATTCTACTATAAGAATATTTCATAACTAGCTGACATGAGAGCCAGCTATGCAACTTGTGGAGAGAAGGGGGAGCTTGTTGCTTATACAACTTGTTTTTTCAGTAGGAGGNTATAAAGGGAAACATTAAAGGAAGGGAGAGATTTCAGAGCTAAGTTTGTGAAGAAGTTTAACAAGCTTTTCCTTTTATTTTAAGCAAATACATTTTTAGTCCTCTGAAAAAAACATGCAGCTTATAAATAGATAATAAGCTATCAATAGCTTGTGTAAGCCTCTTACAGGCACGAGCAAGAAGTTAAAAAAAGGTAAGCAAACCAGCTAGAAACATTAGAGGTATTTTAAACCCTGATTAAAAGTAACCTCTTCTCCTCTAGAATCAACCATTGGTGTCAGTTAATAACATAAAATACCTTTATAATGCACCCATGAAACCACAACACAAGCCCTGCACCTACAGCTTTTTCCACTAGAAATAATGCCTTTAATATCATAAACTGTCACCAGATAAATAAAACAACTTAACCCTAGTGCTGAAACCTTGATGCTAGTGAACTGAGTAAGAAAATTCCAAGGCTTCAACGAGTATTGTTGACAGTAGGTTAAAAAAAGCTAAACACAATCTATATCAACATATAATAGCAACAAACCACTTTCTACTCTACAACCCTCTTAAAAGGAACAAATGAGATCTTCCTTTATCCATCCAACCAAGAAAATAGTCCCCCAGACCTTCCCCCAGCTCTGAGCAATCAGCAATTAGTGTTAATTGGTATAAACACCACATGTGGAGGCACTTGGGCCTCTGAGAGGGAGCAGGCTGGAGATGGTTCTAGAAGAGGGAGGAGGTTTCTTTTCAGCTCAAGATTTGTGGTAAGAAAAGTTTGTTTGCTTGATTAAAAATCTTTCTTTTCAATTCAAGATTTGGGGTCAGAAAAGTTTGTTTGCTTGATGAAAAATCAAGGGCTAGGAAGCCCTCAGGTAAGGGCTGGAAAGCTGCAGAGGTGCTGGTGAGCTATGGCTGCTGCTTTACTGCTGGTTTTGTGGTGGAAACTCTCCCAGGAGGTCTCTGGTTGTTGGTTGTCATGTTTCTTTGGCTTCTTTTTTTGTCAGTTAAGTAATTTAATGTTCTTTCTAAGTAGTTCTTGTTCATGAGTAGATAGGGGCTTCTCAGCTCTGTTACTAGCACATGGTAAAATATCCTATAGAGAGTGAGGGGTTTCATGTGCAGGAGAGCTACAGAAACCTTTGGCTCTTACTCCAGTAAGAGGTAGAGAGTGTTCTCAAGTCTTTCCTGAAGTCCCATTTTAGCTTTTTCTTCTTGAGATGCTTTTTACTTTATATATTTTCTTCCAAGTGGTGGTTTTGTTTCCTTGAGACACTGGAGCCAGGAGAGAGTTATTGCTGGGGTTCCCTGTTTAAATCCTTCATGCTCTGTCTGCCAGCTTTCAGTTTGCTGGCTTTTATTCAGTGTAAAGCAGGGGCTGCCACCCAGACTTTGTCTTTCTTAAGCAAAATAGTGCCAATAGTTTCTCATAGATGGACTTGCCCAGCACTGAAAGGTTTACTTTTGCTGGTAGCATGCTGATTTTGAAGCCTGTTCAATAATCCTACTTAACTATTCTTGTTTTAAGCTGCATGCATGAGGTTCTCCACCTGGATGTGTGCAGAGGCAGTTGGGTTGTGAAGTGTCTAGAGATGGATTCCCCTCATCTAACAGATAACACAGAGACAAGGTTGCCAAAAATAAGTAGAAATTAAGCATCTGTTTTGCCAGTGACTTCACTCCTTGCTGTAGAGCATTTTGCCTCATTCAGAGCTGCTACTTTCGTTGACTTTGAGTTGGCTGCTCCCTGAATTGCTGCACTTGTACTGGGTGAATACTTGCATATCCATTCTTCAATGAGACCTGTGTTGGTCAAGGTGACTCTGAACAGCAGCTAATAATGGATTCCTTGAAGGGTTGGGAGACCATTCAGACTTCCCTGATGCTTATTTACTACTAAGTTTACAAGGACGTGCCTTTTTAGTATTTTACAAATGACAACATCAAGTTTCATACCCTTCCAGTGTAGGTAAACTGTGAGGCAGCAGGAGAAGGATGCAAGTCCCTTAAGTGAGATGGGGGGAGAACAACCTTTAACCTCTTAAGTTTTACCAACCACTGCTGTCTCTCTTATGAATTAGAAAGAAACAAATGGGAGAGCTTAACATCCTTTTCCTTTGCAATTAAAAGTACTTGGCATAAATGCAAGCTAAGTGGAAACTTCAGTGGCTGAATAATGCTATTGTATGCAGGAAATGAGAGGAGCTGAGATCTCGACTGGAAAGGCACTGGATGTTTTGTGACTTCTAAGCCAAGATTTAGGGCTCTTCTGTGTGGTGACATTTTTGGGAACTTGAGAGCTGAATTGAACCACTGCATCTGCATCCCCCAGCTTCAGTGAGCACACTATCACAGTAGATCCCTTGCTGTTCTGCACTGAAGAATCCTACCAGTGATCCCTGTAGCTGGCTCAGGAGCCTGGGAATGGCTGTTTAGAACTATCTGATTTCTGTCTGCTACTTCAGCAAGAAAAAGAGCAAGAGTTGGCCAAATGCTGTCTTTATCTTTTGCCATTTTGAATAATCAAACCTCACAGCATGTTTTTTCAGCACCCATTATGCCCTTCAGACATCTCCCACTCCCAGGCAAAAGACCTTGACACATCTGTGAGAGATCTTGAGTCTCAAGAATGAAAGCAGTTCTGTTGTTGGAGGTGCTGAAGTGATTTGACTTTCTGATGATGCCTTCCAAGTGGCAATCAAGGGCTAATTTCTCAAGTACCCTGATGCTCTTTTGTATGTTCAGGAGGAATGTAAATATTGACTGGCTTTTTCTGTCCCAGAAAGCTGTCAGTCATGGATGCCTGTTCAGTTGCTAAATCTGACTACAGCAGCAGTAGGAGGACCAGTGCCTTGAAGGTGTTTTGCTGTCATTTTCTGTGAAGCTCATGAAGTTATGAGGTCTAAATTTCTTTCTTTCAGATCAATTGAGAAAGCTTTCCTGTAATGAAATATGCAATACTGAGTTTGTTTATTGATTGGCACTATGAACGTTCTCTAAGTGCACTATTAAAACAGCAAATCAAGCTCTTCTAGTCAGAAAAAAAAAAGCTTTGTTAAATTCAGCTTTGGTGCAGGTAAGCTCTGCTGGATAACTAATGCTTTGTTTAAGAATGAGAAACAAATAAGACATAATTCGTTATAAAATGGAGATGTGGTCTGAAGATGCTGATGAAAGCTCTGAAAAAACTATGTTTTAAAAGGTAACCAATGTTCCTTCTAGGGGCAAATGTTAACTGTGGTATCATATATGCCTCATTCTGCTTTTGTTGATCCACATTCTGGCTCCTATAATTCTGCACATGCAGCTATTCTGTCAATCTTACTAGGTTTCCTCATTTTTGGGTTCTGACAAGTGATTTTTATTATTAAAACAATTAGAAAAATCAAGCTGAATATTTTTGGGTCAGTTTGTGATAACTGTGATTGCTTTGCTGGCACTGAAGTTTCAGAACAGTCTGAGCATAGACTGAAATTTGGCTGCCTTTGCTTTTGCTTTGTCTCTTTTGGCTCTCTGATTTCATTTTGCAAAAAGCCAAATCAATGTAGGTGATACATGAAGAGAAGAATTACCAAGAAAAGCAGTTTTAACTTTCTTCAGAAAGCCCAGCTTGGAAAAGAGCTGGCAAGGTCTCCTCTATGAATTCTAGGTAAGTGCTCCTTTTAAAGTATGATGAAAAAACTGTGTGTTGTCCAGGGAGCAGAGAACCTCATGTTTAGAAGTACCAAGATCAATTATTCTGTGTATTCACACCTTACTGTTCTGTACCTTTGTTTCTATAAGAACTAAGTGCCATGATAGGCAGTTTGTATCTTACACTGATTTCATACAGCTGCTGATCTCACAGTGTAATGCCTCTTGGATTTCTCTTCATGTAGAGCTGCAAATAACAGCCCTTCTTTCCTCATTCAGTCCACACTCCTGCCTGGAAAATGCTGCTCCATTGTGTGGTCAGTACACAAACTCTTGCTGCAGTCCCCTTCTGCCTGTAGGGAAAGCAGTGTGTTACCTGCACAGTGACAGTGGTTTGTTCCTCACTGGGCAAAAGCACCTCATCACATTTCTGTAAAATCATCTAGGTCACAAATACTCATTCTGATCTGGCTGCAGATGAACAGAGGATATCTAACTTAAATTAATGGGTTCATTTATATTAAATCAGTCATTTGTAGCAGATTTTTACATCTAATTCTGGCTCTGAAGTCTCCATTATGACACATGGGGGCTCAAATTCCTCCAGTAGCTCTGTCTAAACTGTAGCCAAACTTATGTCTGATTCCTATAAGGACACTTGGGAGATAGTCTGGATTGAAAACCTCTGTTTAATTATCTTTTTTTTTTTTTTCCCCCTTCTCCCTCAAGGAAGCTTAAACGGTGCAGGAACTGATACCAGTAGCTGGAAGTTTCTGTCCAGGTCAGTGCTGAGGCAGCTCCCCTCCTGCTGTGGGTGGCAGCTGCCTGACATCCCTGCCCAGCTCGCTGCTCTCTGGCCCCAAACTGCAAAGATAAAAATATTGATTCTGGTCCATCTCATTGCAGTGTTATCATGAGATGTTCCCAGACCTGCTGGGACTGGTCTTGTATTTACAGAAACATTTATCCAGGGGGATCTGGTGTGTTACGTAGCAAGAAGCTGCAAGAGGGAGAATGAATTTACTGTTTTCATTTACACTCAGTAGCCTGAGACCTTACTGTGGCTTTAGTTATTCTTGATTAATTTCATATGTGGATGCTCCTATTCCAGAATAAAAGTGCCTTGTTACGAAAGAATTTAATTCCTTTAATTTCATGTGGGAATAAGTACATCCACACACCTGGTATTTAAAACTGAGATAACTATTTCTCTCTAATTTTACACCCTGCTGTGTTCTGGATAAGATCTCATGTGTAGCTAAATCCTTGTGTTTATTTAACAAGACCTAATTTATTGTTTAAAATTATATATCTTGGGTAGTACCTGGTTGGAGAATAGAAATTCTGCTTGCAGGGATATGTTGGTGGGAGGGGGAAATAGAAAAATTCTGAAAACAATTGTTTGGAAATGCTGTGCTGGAAAACTTTGTTACATGTCAAATGTTATTCTGATGTTTTGTTCTGAAACATCTGTCTTTTGACACATCAAAAAAAATTATTTTGATGTATTTCAAATTGAGAAATGCAACTTTGAAACATGGCTTGGAATGTTTCAGTTTTCTGCTGTGACAATGTCATTAGTCTCCATGATCACATTTTCTGATGAAAGCACAACTGGCAGGAATGGTTTGGACTGACTTTGCTCTGCCCAGGTGTCAAGGTAAGAAGCCTCACGCAGAAGTCAGTCTCTTTTTCAGCTCTCCTTGGTGGATGTGATTTGAGTTCCCTAAACACAGCCCAAGGCTGCTGTGGGGTCTCAGCATCCACTGAGCTCCCAGCCCCTGGTGAGGGAGGAACTGATGAGGGCACATTTTCCTCTCTGAGCTGTCTTCACCCCCTGGCTCTGAAAAGCAGTGTCTTGCAGCCTGTAGGGTAGCATGGGGATGGTTATTGATGTATTACTACCTGTTACCCAGCGTGACTCTCTGCTCTGGTGCAGAGCTGTGAAGCTTACAGGTTTTTAGCTGTGTGGATCTGGTTCAGCTGCCAGAGGGGTCCTGCTGTCAGTGTGCACTTGCCCAGCACACCATGTGCACCGTGCATGCATAAGCACACGGGAGAGCTTTCCTGAAGATGTATTACTAAGCTCTTTAAGATTTAATACTCTCTTGAAGTTCAAACCAGTGTAAGGGAAGGCTTAAGCTGCTTAATGGGTTAAAATGATCCATAGCTGTGTCCTTCAGACAGTTTAAAGACCCTGCAGCAACCCAAGCGGGCCACCTGTTCCTCTCCCAGACAAACAGGTTGCCCTCCTGACCTTTATTCTGCCACCCTTCAGTTTTGCCTGGCCTGGCTCCATGTGTGGAGTGATTGTTCTGAAGTTTGTCATTGTTTAAAATGCCACTTGCCAGAGTTTAATGTACACAGCTGCAACCTGAGCCGTCCCGTGCGTTAATAAGACTAAAACCATTGGACTGACACCAAAAGATCTGCTTGCACTTGGCATGTCATAAATTAACATCATTCTTACCTGCCAGGGATGATTCACTGCTGGCTCAAAGCATATTTAAACTTTAGGAGATGCCAGCAAACTGGGCGGTGGTTTGACCCGCCACGTGGCCTGAGCCTGCTGCTTTGCTCTCTGCCTCTGCCTGCCCTCGGTGTGTCGGGAAACAGAAGCTCTTTATGGTGTTAGGAGAGCTGGTGGCTGTGTGTGCCCTGGCCCTCCTCCCCCCAGCTACCAAAGGGCTGGCCTGTTTGTGGGGAGATCCTCCTCTCTGCCTTTCAGATTCCTAACTGGATTGTTACTGCCGCTTTTGGGAGTGGTCCTGGGGAGTCAAGGCTCGACTAGGCTGTAACCTGTCACTGCAGCGGCTTCGGAAGGATTTCTTCCTGCAAATCCTGCCTACCCCAGGCAGGCAGGGTAGTGACAGCCTCTTAGCCTTCCAGAAACTGCATATAAATTCCATGTTAGTGGAGTACACTTGTCCAGCTAACAGCTCGCAGCAGGTGGGGTGAGCTGGTGCCCATGCTGGGCAGCGTAGGAGGCGGAAAGGGATGCCCCCCTGGAAACGGTGGAGATCGTGTTGCAGGGTTATATGCCAGAGGTTGAATGTGCTCCTCAGAGCACAGACTCTTGGGCTCCAGCATCACAGCCCCTGCCTGGCAGTGAGGTGCTGGTGTGTCCCAAGGGACTCACCAAGTGTGGGGCAGAGCTGTTCTCACGTTGATACTTTTGCTTCCCTGCTGCGTCCAGGGAACTGCAGAGTCAGAGAGCGCCCCGGAGAGGGAACAGTCCCTCTGGGCTGTTGGAGGGCAGAGAGAAGTGGGAGATAAGAAGGGGTGAGAGGTAAAGACATCACTTTGCCGTTCCTCACTGAAGTCCATGTTTGGGGGGAGAAGGTGGGTAACTCTGGGAGACTGGGGAGGTATTTGTATATCTCCTAATAGAGATGAGGCATTTTTAGAATGACTCAAGATTTGTCTCCTCACACTTCTCCCTCTGGGCTAATGTGTTCCTCATAAAATAATGTGAAGGCATAATGTGCTCCTTCAGTTATAGCTGTTCCTTTGCTTTCCTTGGTGTCTGCATTGCCTGTTTACCTTGGCTCATCCAAATCATTTGTTAAATACTGAGTTTGCATAAACAGTCCTTTGTGGACTTTGGACCCTTGAGGTCTCACTATAGACATCAGGAGGGATAGAAACAGGCCCCATATCTGTCTGAGTTGTGTTTGAAACTTAAAATCCAAAGTGTTGTACGGAACAGGGTGTAACCATGATTTGGTTAGGGGTAATTATGGTAGGCAATGCCAACAGCAGGCTGCAGTCCTTCTCATGTTCCCCACCACAACCGCATACAGGCTGGCAGTTTAACCCTGATGTTACTATTCTTTGTAGTCATCACTCTATCCACCACCTTTTGTTTTCTTTTCCATCAGGAAAAAAAAACAAACTAAACCAAATACAATTGCAAGTGGTTCACTATGTATAGGCAAGAATTAAGGAATCCTGGGAAGGGATCATCCTATTCAGCAGGACAGACAGGAGACCTGATCCTGTAGCCCCAGCTTAGCTAACAACAGGACTCAGACTGCAGTGTGCTCACCTCCTGCATCAGTACCCTTGAGGCACGTTCAGAGCAGGAGCAGAGGTTAGACAGTGTCTAGGACAAGGACGGCAGCTCTGCTCTGCTCAGCTTGCAGACACATGGTGCCTGAGCTGCACAAAGGCTTGTGCTGTCTAGATTTTAATTTGTGGGCAGTGCGGGTTGTTGGGTTTTATTATTTTCTCTTTATGCAAGGCTAACATGGAGCGTGGAGCTGGTTGCTGGGCAGTGGGGACTGCAGTTGGTAATAAAGGTCTGTTTTCTCACTTTCTCTATTTTTGTCTCTGGGCAGGATGAGGCACATCAGGGGAAAATCTGACTTGAAACAGAAGCTCAATTTTAAGTTGGAGTTAGTCCTGCCGAGAGAGGTTTGCGGACACCAGAGCTGTCCGGTGGCTCGGGGCTCACCACTGGGATTCTCTCCTGGACAGTAGGTCTCAAGTAGGGTACAGTGCTACACCAAACCCTCATCAGTGTGCAGAGTGCTGTTTCA